>CM057001.1:123203963-123341463 GCA_029891345.1 Dryococelus australis | reverse complement strand
ATTTATCAGGGCTTTAGAAAAGGCCGAAGTTATCGTAAATCAACTATACACCAAAGAGTACACACGCCTGTGGAGAAGGCTCGGGTTGTTACTTGGCAGACCACCAGCAAGGGAGAGTACACACGCCTGTGGAGAAGGCTCGGGTTGTTACTTGGCAGACCACCAGCAAGGGAGAGTACACACGCCTGTAGAGAAGGCTCGGGTTGTTACTTGGCAGACCACCAGCAAGGGAGAGTACACACGCCTGTGGAGAAGGCTCGGGTTGTTACTTGGCAGACCACCAGCAAGGGAGAGTACACACGCCTGTAGAGAAGGCTCGGGTTGTTACTTGGCAGACCACCAGCAAGGGAGAGTACACACGCCTGTGGAGAAGGCTCGGGTTGTTACTTGGCAGACCACCAGCAAGGGAGAGTACACACGCCTGTGGAGAAGGCTCGGGTTGTTACTTGGCAGACCACCAGCAAGGGAGAGTACACACGCCTGTGGAGAAGGCTCGGGTTGTTACTTGGCAGACCACCAGCAAGGGAGAGTACACACGCCTGTGGAGAAGGCTCGGGTTGTTACTTGGCAGACCACCAGCAAGGGAGAGTACACACGCCTGTGGAGAAGGCTCGGGTTGTTACTTGGCAGACCACCAGCAAGGGAGAGTACACACGCCTGTGGAGAAGGCTCGGGTTGTTACTTGGCAGACCACCAGCAAGGGAGAGTACACACGCCTGTGGAGAAGGCTCGGGTTGTTACTTGGCAGACCACCAGCAAGGGAGAGTACACACGCCTGTGGAGAAGGCTCGGGTTGTTACTTGGCAGACCACCAGCAAGGGAGAGTACACACGCCTGTGGAGAAGGCTCGGGTTGTTACTTGGCAGACCACCAGCAAGGGAGAGTACACACGCCTGTGGAGAAGGCTCGGGTTGTTACTTGGCAGACCACCAGCAAGGGAGAGTACACACGCCTGTGGAGAAGGCTCGGGTTGTTACTTGGCAGACCACCAGCAAGGGAGAGTACACACGCCTGTAGAGAAGGCTCGGGTTGTTACTTGGCAGACCACCAGCAAGGGAGAGTACACACGCCTGTGGAGAAGGCTCGGGTTGTTACTTGGCAGACCACCAGCAAGGGAGAGTACACACGCCTGTGGAGAAGGCTCGGGTTGTTACTTGGCAGACCACCAGCAAGGGAGAGTACACACGCCTGTGGAGAAGGCTCGGGTTGTTACTTGGCAGACCACCAGCAAGGGAGAGTACACACGCCTGTGGAGAAGGCTCGGGTTGTTACTTGGCAGACCACCAGCAAGGGAGAGTACACACGCCTGTGGAGAAGGCTCGGGTTGTTACTTGGCAGACCACCAGCAAGGGAGAGTACACACGCCTGTGGAGAAGGCTCGGGTTGTTACTTGGCAGACCACCAGCAAGGGAGAGTACACACGCCTGTGGAGAAGGCTCGGGTTGTTACTTGGCAGACCACCAGCAAGGGAGAGTACACACGCCTGTGGAGAAGGCTCGGGTTGTTACTTGGCAGACCACCAGCAAGGGAGAGTACACACGCCTGTGGAGAAGGCTCGGGTTGTTACTTGGCAGACCACCAGCAAGGGAGAGTACACACGCCTGTGGAGAAGGCTCGGGTTGTTACTTGGCAGACCACCAGCAAGGGAGAGTACACACGCCTGTGGAGAAGGCTCGGGTTGTTACTTGGCAGACCACCAGCAAGGGAGAGTACACACGCCTGTAGAGAAGGCTCGGGTTGTTACTTGGCAGACCACCAGCAAGGGAGAGTACACACGCCTGTAGAGAAGGCTCGGGTTGTTACTTGGTAGACCACCAGCAAGGGAGAATGGTTTCATCACGCGATAGGCTATAAGTACTCCACAAACCTCGCTGCACACCATTCATAGGCGTGTAAGAGTGGCTGGGGATACATCTGTGTCCACCAGTTGAATATTCAGGTGACCAGGAGAGTGGGATCTGTCGTCGCGGTGTCCCTTACGACGTCTACCCTTGTGACATGAACCTTCGCCGAGCACATGTAACTTTCTGCCGGGAACCAGCACCATGGCAGCTTGAGGAGAGGCTACGAGTGTTGGTCAGCCACGAATCACGTGGCGTTTATTCCATACACGTAAGTTAAGCAATGCTTTCTCTATACATATTCGAAATGTTTTACCCTTTATAGTTTTCGCCTTAACTTTAAATTCAAATACTTTTAAATATAAGTTTCCAGTGTTCGATTTGCGAAACAGTGTTCTCGTAACTCCCGTACTGTACATGCATAGTGCTGCTATCTAGTATTTATTTCCACAAACGGGAGCGACTAGTGTTGAATCGAACTCGCAAGCGAGTTACCCTGCCGCGTTCCTTCGGCAGGGTAAGCAGTCGTTCTGTTTGCGTCTTCCTATCCACATTTCCTTTGAAAGTGGATAAAAATGTTCGGGAAAACGGGAGTTTTTATTATAATTTGTAATATGCTCTCTAAATAATATTCACATCAATTATTATTACATTCATTTCGTTTCCGTTTTAATAACTAATGTTAGGTATTATAAAACTGCAAATATATGTGGAAAATATTCAAAGTTGGAAGTTGGGTTTGTTAGTAGAAATTGAAAATGGAACCACAACCTGGCACTAGCAAATGTAAAACACTCAAATATGCGGGGCTATTATATTGCTTACCCTGTAAAAAAACTCACTACACGCCACTACACGAATCACGTTTCTTTCTGGATACAGAGGATCTTCGAATTAGAGTCTGGAGACATCCTGGCCAGTACCGTCATCCACGCTTCATTTTAGAGCGACTCACCGCGCCAACGAGAAGTGTAATAATGCGGAGTGCCATTTCCTACAATTCCCGCACCCTGCTGGTGGTGATTGGTGTTACGCTGACGGCGCGGCGATACTTCCGCGAGATCTTGCAACAATGTGCAGTCCCTTTCCTGGCGCAGCTTGACAACTCTATTTCACAGGTGAAAAGTTCACGGCCTTACACAGCAGGGTATCTCTGGTCTACCTTCCTGATGTCAACATGCTTGTTTTCCCAGCAAGGTGCCCAGACCTTTCGCTCATCGAGAACGTTTGGGACAAGATTGTAAGACAACAGTGTCCAGGGGCAACTACGGCGGATGTGGAAGGTAAGTTACACCAGCTCTGACAAGATCTTCCTCAGGACAACATCTGGCGTCTGTATTCCTCCATGCTCGATAGTATCACCACCTATCTTCGTGATACTGGTGGTCCAATGCCATACTAAGTATGTTGGTCTTCAGGCCATGGACGATTCCTTCTACGCTCCTGCCTCTCGGAGACGAGGCGTTAATCCTTATCCGCCACCTTTAAAGATGGGCCACTTGTTTGGACAACCAAATCAGGCCGGGGGAGCAACTATGACCTCTAGTAAGAAAACCATACAAGCATTCGCCTGGAGTGGTTTTGGAAAACCATGGAAAACCAATAAAGGGCAGTCGGCACAGGAATTGAATCCAGATTTTTATGAGCACGAGTTCAGTGGGTTATAATTCCGCCGTCTCGCTCTTTAGTAATAATAAAATACTTACCTTGGTAACACTTTCACGGAGTTACTTTACCAATTAATGCGTACAAGTCATAAGGCCTAAGGGATGTTATAATTTACACAGGGTGGAATAGTACTGACATCGGGTCGGTAGCTCACTTGGAAAGGTGACGGGTTGGAAGCGGGAATCTGTCAGTTCCTATCCTAAGCACCGCAGTGTTAAATTTAACTTTTTTTTAATTACGTTATATTGCACATCATCAACAGTGACTATCGGAAATATGTTTTTCTAGTGGCAATTTGACTTAATTTAATAAAAACAATATATTTAACTGAAATTGACTGCCTCACTTATACAATCAGTGAAATAATTTCACTGAAACAACGAGTAGCTTCCACCAATTCTAATTATTACCATTATTATTTTTACTTAGTCAAGTAGTTACGTTTGACTGCGAATTAGTGGTTTTCCAGTAATTGTAATTTAGAGCGAACAGTGACTTTATTTCTAATGTTCATTTTGAATGTGTTCACTTTTCAAGGAACAGCCTATAACGTGGCAAACTGTATAACGCATGTTGGCAGGAAAATGAAGTAAGTAAAAAACTTCGCGAAAATTTGTTTCATGTTCCGCCCCCTCCAGCGTTTCGTCAGCCACAAATTTCACTTACCGCACTGCCAGCTGGCGGGAATGAGGAGGTGAAAATGCAAGCGTGTAGCCGGCTGAGAGGCTTGGAATGGAAATTATGCATTCTTCAGCGGTGAATGATGAGTCATGGGACGATGGGAAACATGTAATAACTCGGCAGAGGCCCGCGGTGGCTGAGCCAAGTAATGGCTGCCGTGCTGGAGATAGGGGTTGTCGTAAATACAGCTCACAAGCAGCAAGTGAAGGAAAAGTGATCGCCCTGGTCAGGCCAAGATATCAGTCATGTACATAGTGCACCAGCGCACGCAGATAATAGCGTCACTCGCAGTTTGTGAGGGGCAGAAAATACCTTCGTTACCAGCTTAGCACCGCCACATGTTGGGGGGGGGGGGGGGGGTGTAGTGGTTAGACTACTCACCTCCCACCTAGGCGAACCGGACTCCATTCCCGGCGGGTTCGCTCCCGGATTCTCGCTTGTCGGAATCGTGCTGGACGATGGCGCTGGTCGGCGGGTTTTCTCGGCGATCTCCCATTTCCCCCGCCCTTGTATGCTCACCTCACTTCACCCTCATCGGCTCTCAAGACCTCGATGTTAACAACCACCGAAATCTCTCCCTCCACCTACCCACCACTTGACAATATCCTACAAGTATTAAAAAATTCCCAATACATTACGATAAATTGCTTAAGGGGTACACACGACCTGGAGGAGGGTAGAAGGGGGTAGAGTGGGATGGAGTTGTTCAACGTGGCGCTTAACACCGAGGTCTCGAGAGCCGATGAAAATGAAGTGAGGTGTATGGAGCGGCGCCGAAATGCATGGGCAAGGGAAAAGGGAGAACCCCGAGAAAATCCGTCGAATAGTGACATCGCCCGGCACCATTCTCCCGTTTCTAAAACCCGCGAGCCACCTCGCCGAGAACCGATACGCCAACTACGGCACTATGAGGGTAGATGCATTCGTTTCAATTAAAGAAAATATCTAGAATAAATTTTCTCATTTATTTACAATGCTATAGAATACTTACTTATATTATTTTTAAAATCTACAACGTATTTCCTGTTGTTGCCACCTAATGTTTTTACCACTGAGCGCAGTATATACATACACCAATTTGCAAGGCAAGGTTTTATTGCTGTCCTTACTAACCTACAGTCTACCTAACACTTGCGAAATCGTTTGTTTCAACAGACTAGTTGCGAAACATCTATATGCGCCAGCAGAAAGGTAAACATGTTATTGGCTGTTGCACTGTGCTTTCGCTATGTCTTTGCTTCACTTGGTCAAAAAGAATGCACGACTTGTGGAGAAAAATGCATTTTAATGGTCTGCAATGTTAAAGGCTGTGACCATCTTCAAGTTTTCCAATAACATAAGTGATTCTAGTTGGTAGTGTTCATCAGCTAATCGCGCACAGTCAAGTATTTTATAATGGAGCAGTTTCTTTCAGCCATACAATGAATTTGAAGAACATTTTTTTCTATCCTATACCCAGTTCTTACTGATCTAAGGAACGAAACGAAATGATGGATGTAGAAAGTTAACACTAGAACAAATGTAAATAAATCGTTTCCCGTATGGCATACTGGCGCCGTTTATATCTGAACTGATTAGCAAACATGCCATAAAAAATATCGCTTGCTATACTTCATCAGTCTGTTAATCAATAACGAAAGTTTGCCGCGTCTAACAATTTACAACCAAAAAGCTTGGAAGGGGTGGGGGACAGGCCTAATGAGATTGATAATGGTTAGAAGAAGGACATTGAGAATTGATTCCGGAGATTACATCCCCGCAAATGAATTTGCAAACGATTTTCCGGGGAACACGCACAACACACCACAACGGATTATCCCGTGGAAATAATTAAATCCATAAACAAAGCCTAGCTACCCTTCACGTAGTTATGTAGCTAGTTCTCCGGGGAATAAAACAACTGAAATTTACTACTTCAATTGGTCCTAATAAGATTTCAGATTTTATAATAAAAGGTATGGTGAATCACTGGCTGCATTTGTGACGCTAAATTTTGACCCCGGCATAGCCTCTGCTACACGTTCCCGCAGCATGGAAAGAAAATGCAAGTTAATTATCCGCTGTTAATTATCATCAGACATTATTAATGTGTGTCTTCACCAAAGTTTTCGAAGAGGTTAATTAGTCACGAGTAATTTTTTTTTAGTAAATTATTTAAACATAAACGTGACATTTAAATATTAAAATTACCACAAAAGTTATATTAAATTTCCTTGCCCATATTCATGCTTGTGTTACTAACTTCAGGGTATTTTGATATTTCCTAATATTTTGACACATTCAGTCAGCGCCTCGATACTTGGACAGACATTATATATATATATATATATATATATATATATATATATATATATATATATATATATATATATATATATATATAACCTGAGTGTAAATTAAACAAATACGTGTTTTGTGTCATTACGAAAACAATGCATTCTGATTTATATAGGAGCGCACATGAGTTTTCAGCCGGTATTCTCTTCCTTTACAGTTCAATGAACGTTCTTAATGATTTGGCACACGACAGTAAAGTATATTATGATAATGCCATTATATAATTCCTAACTATAAACTCTATACTTCAATAATCGGATGGACATGTAATGTGATAAGTTTATGAACGCCGCTTGATACTTAACTAAATTTCCACCGTGATATTAACTACTTGTAAATTTTTACAGTGTGTATAATGATTAGGTTAAGAAACAAAAAACCAGTATAATCTTACAATACACATTGATATGCTTTACATTTGAATCTTCCTCTGTTTACTGGGATCAACTTAAGAAAATATATTACTAGATATTCTGAAATGCGTGTATGAAAAATAGTACAAAAAAGAATCTGTGACCAAAACATGTAATTGCTCGTAGGTGTCGTCAAAAACTTATTCATCAAAACATCCATGATGAGTGGTAAAACAGGATTATGCGTACATTTTCAATTTTAATCTTCAAAACTGAACTTGCGCTAAATATGTCCTCGTTTCAATGATAAAGTGCACACAACTACTACACAATTTTGTATTAAATGGAAACATTTAAGAATTGTGCACGTTCACACGTGATTTAACTACTATGATTAATTTGCATGCAATTTAACTTTTGTTGGAAAACTAGTGTCATCAAAGCATCTGTTGTTGAATTTTCTTTGCTTATTAATGCAGTATATAGATTGGGATTTCGCCATTATTTTAAAATCAGTTCCGTATAAAACCATATCGCTACTACTACTATATTGTTGTCTCGGATGTGTAATGCGGTTTTACCTTATCTGCGGGTCGATTCGAGGATCTGGATGGTTGGATATCAGCACCAAATAATTTTGACATCACTCCACAGTCATTTTTCCATACTTGGTACATGCGTATACGAATTACTGTGTTATACATGAATGGGACTTATAATCTGTGTTTGTAAATAATTTGGTGTTTTTAAATTACCTTGCACGCTATATATTTATCTGCCCTTTGAAGCTGCCATTGTTAGACGAGCCTCGTAAAAATAAAAAATAAAATATTTCTACAGATATACTTAATAACCTTATTAATTCGTCACCTTGAGTGTCGATGTGTTATACCATATAATGAAATTGTCTGTATAATAACAAAAAAAAAAAAACTACGTTGTCAAAAAGTTATTAATAGAAACAGGTTAAAATATCTGTATGAAAGGAGATGAAACACATGAAAAATTGGATAAGTGTGAAGTAACACATAATAAAGTTTTCTGGAGAACATATGAAATTGGCAGCTATACAAATAACACAGGATTTTTGACACTGATAATAATTCCTATTTCAAAACAAACCGTTAAGTTTTATATTTAGTTTACAAGTGAACGAAACACTGCCTTTGAGTTGAGGTAAGGTGGTAGTAGTAGGGTTATGGGGCCTTTCGGAGAAGGGCTGGGGCAGGAGGCGCGAGGGGCGCGGCCACCATCTTGTATTCCGACTTCCAGCTCTGTCATTCCGGTCACTCGACCGCCATATTGAATTCCGCTATCTTAGTAGCCAGTACTTTGCCATATTGGAGTCGCCATATTGGTAGCCAATATGCCGCCATCTTAGTACCACCATTTTGTTTTTGCATTTCATGCTCCATATTTCATGTTTTTTCATGCTCTTGTGCATTCTGAGGGTTATCCCTGAGTGCTCCCATTTTTTTCCTTTCTCTCGTTCCATATGTTTTCTTTCTCTCTTCCTCTCTTTCCCTTTCTCTCCTTCCTTTCTCTCTTCCTTCATTTCTCTCTTGTGTCTCACATCTGTTTGTCATTTGCCTACATTGCTGGAGGACGGCCTTTTGGTTTTTCGTCTATCATTTATCTCTCACCTTCGTTCGATTAGTCATGTTCGCTCCACTGCCATCTTGGTTGTAGAGTTGACTGCTAGGCGCGCTGGTGTCGCTCTCAGTTGACCGCCTTATTTGTTTACATCGACAGCTGCTAGGGGCGCTGATGTCGCTCTGCTGCCATCTTAAGTTTATAGTTGGCAGCTAGGAACATTGCTATTCTTAGAACTCAAAATACCATCCGGAATAGTGCAGGATTGAACTTCCGAACCTTGGGTCGCTATACTGATGCCTTAGGCCGCTCTACTATAGGGGCATTCACTGGGGCAAGGGTTTATAAGAAGTATGTATCTTGTGTACGTAGACAAATAAATATTTTGTCATGATTATTTTAAAAAGCATTTTAATCAATTTTTCGACTCGCCCAGACTTATTTTCAGAATTTTTCATTTTAACATGGATATTTTTATTTTTCTATCCCGGACTTATTTTCAGTTTTTTTATTTACATTTAGCGACTTTGTTAATGACACTGAAGTTAGAAAAATTGTATACGCTATGTTGAACGTGGAATATTTCCACCCCTTTGTAATGTAATGCCAGGACCTGTAAATTTTTTCTCGCCCATCTCTTAATCAAACATAACAGTTCGGAAAAACAAGAAAAAAAAAAAGAAAAAACATGAAGCATCTATTGGTATTTACGAACATGAACCAAGTAAGTCAGAAACACTATATGATGGCTGAAGTTTTTACTACTAGAAAAGAAATATAATGTTACTCTAATAATGAAAAATATATATACTTTGCAAACGATGCCGGAGTATGCGAAACTAGCCTGTCACCAATTAAACCTTTAATATATTATCCCGAGTACGCTATGTCCACTGCCTTAAAAAGCAATAATAAATAATAAAAGGTTGGAAACGTTTGCCTGTTCTGTACAAATAAATTATATAACACTATCATATGTGGAGATGTAAACACTTAAGATATCTAGGTATGTATGAAATACTGCCAATTGTCTTTGAGGGTCACCTACTATCAAAAATGTTATAATACAAACATGAAACACAGCTTATGAAAAAAAAACACTGTTTTACAACCGAGCCGTATTGTGAAAACTTGGCTCTATATTCTGAACGTGTATTTGCTACTGTAGTGTAATGCTGTTTTTTTAAAACGTATGTTTCATATACACAAATCAGAAAAGATACTTTATAGGCGGGAACATTAATTTCCATGGCTCTCTGATTTACTGGTGTAAAACATATATTATAAGAATATTTAACCCCGCATTACGTAAAGACTCAAGCTACAGTTGTTAAAAATTCCATGCCTGAGGTCGACAAGACTTAGCTAGTTCGGTTTGACAGTCCTTAGCGCAAGACATTGGCACGCAGCTATCTGAGTGTACTGGTGTGTACTTTGTGAGGCAGCCACCATTCGGAGCGTGGTGTTGCGCTGCCCTCACACCGCTCTACTCAGCAATGTGAGGCACTGACGTGTCATGAATATTCTGGGACGTGGGATAGTGCTTATCAGAAGCAAAGCCAGCCCCAACATCCGCGCTGCCCGCGCTTGTCGAAAGTTTTTTTTTTCTTTTTAGTATGGCCAAATAACTGTTTTCGCAATGTGTATGTCTGTACAAAAACAAATCCAATCTAACTTACGCAGGAAGCAAGGTTATAATGTTCGTGCTAGCGCATGCCTGCTAAAAGTTAGTCGCACACAGCTCGCAGAGCAATGCGGGTTAGAAACCCCAGACAGGCACAGATGCACTAAACTTCTGTAACAGCCCATTAATTAGCCAAATTGTGTATTTGTACGCAGATGCTAATGTATCAAGTAGTACTGTTTACTATCAAACTCACTCAAAATGCAAGCCATAAAATTCATCCCAAAACTCCCACATTGTTAATGATATTCGAGCTTTAACATATAAACAAATAGTGTTAAAATTAAATGTATTCCACGGCCTACAAACCTCGTTTGAAAATTAATTCATGTAGATCTTTAGATGGCAGAAGTGCTTGTAAAAAACATGTTCACTACATTACTGTACACAAAACGTTCTGCGTTATTATAACACAGAGTAATTTATAATTTGTGTTCAGAAAACTGTAAAAATAAGTGTAAGGAAGCACAGTTCTTAAACTATTTTTCACGAATACGGTAGTAGGAAAACTCGAACTGCAACTGCATATTACGTCAGCAGATTACCATAAAAGTAATTCTGATGAAATCTGAATACATAATTTGAATAACAGTGCATTAAATTATATTTTACTGTGGTGGAATTCACTGTCCCACATATGTAATTTTATTTAAACGATATATTTGATCAGTCTCGTACAGTAGCTCTTGGCAGCATCGACTTGACTACCCTCCATTGCGTACCAGGCACGATTCCCGGCAGAGTCGTCATAAATTTTTGACTGTGTTTGAGCGGTTTTATCGGGGTCTTAATTTAATTATCTAATTTCGCGTTCTCATTTTAAGTACGGAAAATTTTTCTATTACCATGCTTTTACCCACAACACTTTTTGGTGACTCAAAACATGAAGTATTATTTCACAAATAATTATTCCTTAATTATTTATTTTCTTTTAAAAAATAAATACAATACAACATACTTTTTAAACACAGCATTTATAAGGTAATTTACAACATGAGCAAAACACATACGCACATTGAACAATTAATCTTGTACACTTTGTTTTGTGTATTGCAAGGCACTGTTCCTTAGTGAGTCCCGATTTCCATAGGTAATCAGTCTTGAAAATTCTTTTATTTAACAATAATGCTGAATATTCTTCGTTTCGTCCTTCCCCATTAGAAGATCGATATGTTCAGATTTCTCATTCTTAGTCACATGTGTTGACACCACTTTTCCCCTGGCATTTAGCGAGTACACATTTACAGACACACCAGGGTTGTTGTTCTCAAAGATACTTATTTGCTATAGAGGAGTCGGAAAATCGAGTCCACTAAAATCAAACTTTACTGCCACCTCAACATACCTCTTGTCCACATGCTGCAGATTCGATTACTTAAATTCAGCCAACACTGACCACTTGAAACATTGGTTGTCATAGTTGTTGGTATTTATTATGGCACGTTTGTATTTCATACAGACCAGAAGGTCAACATATGTCGATAGGTGTGAAGATGCTTCCTCTATGTTACTTGGAGAAATTCCCATGCACCTATTCATGTGCACCCTTAGACCATCCATCCACGAAATCGACACAGAACACTTCGAAAACGTGAACCTTATTTGGGTGGGGCTCTTTGTACAGCCATGTCTCTCATTTCTTCTTGCACAGTAACCGTAGGCAAATATACTGTCACAGAAGCGACATTTACAATGTCGGAAAGGTTCAGGAGATGTGGTTGGCCACACAGTTGTTTCTGGAACAGACGTTGATGCTCCAGTTGGCGATGGAGTTGCTTCAACTGAAGAACTAGATGACATTTCTGCAATCTGCTCACCCACAATACGTCGTGGTATGCGGCACTCTCAATGCTTGTAAATTGGTGAGGTTTTTTCTCGATGTTTTACCACCAGGTAATCATGCACTCATCCATAATTTTTTAAGGATATTCGCTGGTGGAGATTGTTCGAGCGCAATTTCAAATTTATGAACAGCCATACGATGATGAATGGAATCAAGCGATTAAGCGTTCCACATTATCCGGAGGTCCCGTAGCTAAATTCCTTCTTTTCGCAGCTGTGTGTGACTTAAAACACTAACATTAATGCTAAACACTCGGGCTATGAAGTAAAATAATGAAATAGAATTATCTGTAACACTACATTAATTTATTTAAAGCAATAACGGAGATATAATTGCTGCTATAGCAGTTGTGGCAAATACAAGTTCGAAAACGGGCTACAATTTATAGTGTTTTCTAGTTAGTTACCTAATATTGAAGTTGCAAATGACATAGTAACAGTTCCTGTTAATTGTTTTGCTTCAAAGAATCTATGTGTAGTAAAGTTGTTAGTGAGTTTTCAGATGTGGCAGAATTCATCATAAATACCGGCTATGTTCATCTGCACTTTAACTCTGATAACCATTCAGTTTTAGTGCGGAATTGGGACGTATGGCGTGTTGAAAGCCATTAATTGCAGAACTGCTATATATTGGGTTTGTAATCATATTTGCAGCAGCAGTTCGACTGCTCTATTACCACCCGTAATAAACACCGCAAAATATGGCCATGAAAAACAAACACGCAGATGCAACGAGATCACACAAAACTAAGGACAGAAAAATATGTTTATTGGCAGTTTATACACAATATCAGGGACGTGATAATCAATTAAACTGTCAGGCACAAATTCTTGAAACGTATTCTGACCACATTCGTATATATTATTATTATTTACTTTTTATTGGTTGTAAATGAGATGATATTTTAATAGATTTATGATATTTTGGAACTTAAAATAACACTATGTTAAGGTTACCGAATAAAATATACAGAGGTTAGTCGTATTTATGTACGTTGCATATGGCCTAGACAAAACCTAAATATCACACTTGGTTAAAAACTATTTCAGTATGGTTTCTTGAATAATTGCTATTTTTCCAAGTATCAAGCACTCCGCCAACGTGCATATATTAGCGCGTATAAAAAGTGCTAAACGTTTCAACAGTTTTCACAAAAATAACGAAGTTATTTTTGGAATAAAGGTCATTTGAAATTGGTTGTGTCCCCAATCACGTGCGCGTGTGTGTACGTATGAAATTATGTATACATAATGTGTGCCTGTGTTCACTCCCATCAAATATTTCGACCACATAGGTCAATACAAAAGAAGGGCTTCCACGTTTTAACTCATCAAGCCTGTTCAAGAGCCAATATTTTTCTAAATTTTGAAGATAATTTAAGGCTTCCTGACATTACATCTATGATAACTCTATAGGCATACTAAAGCATTTTTAAAAAAAACTAATATTCATAATGTGTTTTGGCGAAAATATGACAAATTTACCTTAGAGTCTTAATAAGCACAAATGTCAAAATGTTATTTTAACGCAATGTTTGGTTTTATCTAAAGTGTTTGTGAACTCGCAGGAGTGTTATGTTACAGTTTATTTGAAATCCAATACTTGGTAAAAATTGCAGGAAGATTTTATTTTCTGACTATCGTGATTTTAAATTTTATCTCAAAATTTAAAATGAAAATACAGGTGAGCCAAACAAAAACATTTCCATGATGTTCAAATAACAGAAACATACAACTACCGCTTCCCAAGAGACCAGTTTAATTTTCACTTTACAACTATATTTATAAGCAGTTTCCCGCTATGTCATCACCCAACAACGGGTTGGCTGATGGCTGCACAATGATACAGAAGAGGGGTAGAGAAAGAGTGAGCGAGTGAAGAGATTTGGGCGGCTATTAACAGCGAAGTCTTGAGAGCCGATGAGGGTGAAGTGAGGTGAGTACGGAGCAGCGCCGGAATGAAATGGCGAGGGAAACGGGAGACCCCCGAGAAAACTGGCCGACCAACGATATCGTCCGGCACGATTCCCACATGCCTAAATCCGGAGTGAACCGACCGGGGATTGAGCCCGGTTCGCCTTGGTGGGAGGCGAGCAGTCTATCCGCTCTGCCACCGTGGCCCCGGGAAGAGAAAGAGACGGGCGGGTTCAGGTGGGGGATGTGTTCCAGGGATCGTGATAAAGTGAGGTATATATTTTCCTTCAGAGAATATTTTAGTCGAATATACCTGCCCCTTTATCACAGCAATATTCACTTGATAAATAATAGAACCTTATTGATCGATATATGAAAGAACGGTAAAGAAGCGTGATGGATGTTCATTAAAGGCTATTCACGATAAAGTGAGCACTTTTGAAATGAACCTTAGATAAAAGTCATTGCCACCTGCCAGCACATATTTTAATAGGCTCACTGAGTGACATTCGTCCAGAAAAATTTGTTAAGGATAGATTGATAATAGTTCCGTATCTTAACGTCGAATAAAAAGTGTTAGGTAGTCATTACTGGTAACTAAAATTATCTCTTTCTCTTTCTGTTTTTTTAATGCATCGAAGTGTAAAAATTGGCACATTTGTAAAATGTTTACTGTTAAAAAATAATTTCTCATTTTCACTTGAAGGACGCATGAATGATGTTATAAGATCCATGATAATGTTAATATAACATTGGCGAAAGAATACACAACGAGCATTCAGGAAGATCTAAATCAGGGCTTTCAAAAGTGCTCATTTTACCGTAAATAGCCTATACAAGGCTTTGATAAACTGACTGAAATTCAGCTTAAAGTTTGCCTATAATTAATTAAATACTAAGGGTGAATACGCCGCCTCCTTGAACCCTCATGTCATTCACTTGGGGTGGGAAATGCCCCCTATTGTCCCCAGTGTCGATACCCATGGTACCGAACGATGTCGAGGGTTCAAATACAATCCGTACCTGTATTTCAGCCTCGTCGAAAATGTTCTCGTGGATGCCCGCGCATGTGCCGAAGTATCCACAGACAGTTGGTCGCAGAGTACCTGGAATGACCAGTATCCACCCGACATGACGTTTGACCCGTACGTATACACTCCTGCACACGCACCGTGTGACCAGGATGACCCGCTAAACGCCAAGCCATCAGACATGCTGCATTTCAATAATGCAAATTCATTTAGATGTCTCTGGCATAATAGTGTTCGACGCAGCTACTACACCTTAACGAATTGTAGCACTAAGGGTTGTGACATGCTACAAGTTACTTGATAACGAGGTCTTTATCGCAACTGAGGATGAAATTAGGTGAATATGAAGCATCAGTCGAGTGCAAGGGCGGGGGGAAACGGGAGTGCACCGAGAAAATCCGCCACTCAATGGCAACGTCCGGCACGATCCCCACGTGCGAGAATTCGTATCACCTCGCCGGGAGTCAAACTCGAGTCGCCTTTTTTGAAGATGAGTAGTCTGGCCACTAAGCAACCGCGGCCCTTGTACCTACGGTGAAGTGTCAACTATCTTGCTCTAAGTGAGGTGTGTACTGAATAAAGTGGGACGTAAATTTAAACTATTCACGTATCATCGATGTGCTACTGATGCGGCTGCATATAAGCAACGCATTATAGGTGCATCAGTTTCCGTGTCCAGCAGTGTATCTGCTCAATGCCAGTCTCAGGGGAAATGTAGGCAGCTATTTTCCTTGGCAGGTGGCACTACATGAAATCAGTGCGTCTTATTTGTCGTTCAAGTCTAATAAATCACCTTACTATTTTTGAAATTTCCATTCTCATCACAATTTTTAATTTTTTTTAGAGCCGATTTCCGCAATGACATTTTTCTTGCAGCGTTTTGGCAGGATATGTAATGTGCGATTTCTCTTCCTTAAATTGAAGGTAAAGCAAAGGCACTGCCTCCAGACTTGCGTATATGTTGATAATAAGCCACATCATAAAAACGATAAATGAGACATGTTAATAAAGACGCGTATCAAACAGATTGTGCCACGCCAAAAACACGGAAGGAACATCCAAAAGAAAAAGAAAACATGCAACATCCCAAGAAGAGTATAATATTATATGTATATTTTATTTCATTGTCAGCGTTTCAGTTTTCCTGCCGCCTAAAAATACAAAATATTTAATATGTATATCTTTTAATTATTCTTTTTAACCTACTAAAGTTATATTGGTACATTCGCTACTAAGGTTATTTCGGCACATTCGCTTCTAAAATCTGCACATGAGTATGTTCGTTCCTGAAGTTAACACTTAAGTACCATAAACGATAGTAACTTTCTAGAAAAGAAAATTAAGTAACGTCTAAACCACATGTAAGGACTATGGAAAATCAACGACAACAACTACAAAACATTAAGTTTTTTTCCCCGGGAAGCCGAGTGGCCTAATGAGTCTACAGAATGCCAATGAGGATACCTTTAATAAAGAAGCTCATAAGTGTTGCCAAAATGCTCCACTATGGTTGGTTACAGGATTTTGTGGAGGGGAGAGCAGTCTCTGTGTTGTTATAGACTCATTTAAGAGAGCGACTGGAAAGATGAAGGACGGGAAATAAGCTGTAGTAAAATTAAGAAAGAAGACTTAGTTAAATTAAGGCTCGGCCAGGGCCATTTATTTCAACATTAATTGACCATCACAAGCAGACTAGAATAATATGTTACATGGCCAAGTGGAGAGAAAGGGTAAGGTAACAAGGCTAAGTTAAAGAATTCGGAGTAGAAACACGGTTAAGGGACTCGCCAGGTCTCGCACCCGGACAAGCTGCTGCCACTCCGTCTGCCTTCCAGTCACCGGCTGTGTCTTCTCTGGCACTCGCAGCTCCGTCCACACATCTCACCCCACCACGTGCTTGTGGTAATACATTCTGATTGGTCCCCGCCATGCTTTGTGGATGGAGTCTTGTCTATGGGACGCTAGGCTTACTGGTGAAACTACTGACTTGGCTGGACCCACATATTGTGTCATCTTCTGCGCATTTGGTCGAGCGTTTGTCTTCTATGTTTTCTACACTAACTTTGTCTCCGTTACTGTCGCTTCACTTAGTCGAAACCTTGTGAAACGGTTGCACGGCGGGGCTTTCATAACATCTCTCCCAGAGCCATGAGAAGAGGTGTCCCCACCTCTAGAGGGATGCAGAAGAAAAATACTAACAATAGAGAACATGTGGAAAATCACTGGGGGAGAAAGAGAAATGGAATGAAGCAGAAGCTTGGATTGAAGCAGAAGTGCAGAAGCGTAACGATGAGTGGGTACACACTTTCAAAGGTCAATCAATGTAGCAGGAGAATTTTGTGTCACAGCAGTGACAATAGTGTGTTGGCCATATTGGTACTGAACACGGAGGTTGACTGTGGAATGTGCTGACCACGCGCGGTGGTGTACTTCCTTCTCGGCGTCGGAGCGAGGCTTTGGTGAGCAAGTAACTGGTAGGTGGGTAGGGGATATTGGCCGCCTCTAACCATTACAATATGTTTATGTAAATTACAATTTGCTATCTGTACATAGTGAGTTGTTCGGTATTCGCTTCCCCTAGCCGTAAAAAAAAATAACCTTTAGGTTTGAAAATCATAATTTGTGTTAAACAACTGAAGCATTTAAGCAAGAAATGCTATAATATAAACTACACTATGTGAGGTATACCTCCTGTTGGATATCTTATCTAAAATATGTTACATTTATGCAGTATATTTGAACACAAATAGTTTATGTGTAAGTTTATAATACCTAGAGTTCTATGAAAACGATAGTGTGTTGTTGGAAACATATTATGGAAGAGTGTACAGAATTCTATTACATGTACAAGAAATCGATATCTATATACACATTTCTCATAATACTAAAAATAACCTTCTGTGAGGCGAACGTCCTTTATAGGAGTGTTCATTTTGGCGTCGCCGGAAGTAACTAAGGGGTAGTATATAGTTTAAATAATTAACTAAATAAGCACCTAATGATAATACTATTTAGCAGTACTAAAATACTATCTGGAGTTGATTTTGTAATTGTATTTGTTGGAAGTTTAAAATAAATATCACTTAAGGGTAAGAAATGTATGAAAGCCACATGTGAGATTAACACTTGAAAATTATTTACAAATATTTATAAGGATTTGAACACAACAACCATATTTAAAAGTCAATAAATCATAGTACAATGTTAAGGTCATTACTGTGATGGCAGAATTGCATGCTACAATGATTTGCATACATACTGAATCAAGAGACTAAATTATGTACATACGTAAATGAAATAGTTACCTATTGAGTAGTTCATTTCCATCTTTTCCCAGCGTAGTGTTGGGTATATTTATTCCACATATTTCCTATTTTAAAGTTTTGTAAGGTTGTGTTACAACCACTTCATTATTAATGAGAACAGCACTTTGCTTTGTATCTAGATTGATCTGATGTAAATGTGAGTAATAATGTACTGTTTAAAGAAACTGATCATGCAAATATTTTACAACATAAAACTTATAATTTTTGTATTCCACTTATAACATACTGTCCACTTGCATTATTTTACACGTGTATGAAAACATGTATTAAACATATTGTGAGCAGATCATAAGATTTTTCTTTCTTTTGTTTTGGAATGCTATCATTTCACGCATGACTGTCCTTTTGAGCGATGCATTCATTATATACTATATGTCGTAGGCTGCATTGAGTCTGTAGCTGTCCTTCAGCGCACTTGTTCTCCACACTCAGATGAATTTGTAGCCCGTTAGGTTAAATGACCTTTTATGGGATCACTGTCTCATAATATGGAATTGTTTAAGTAGAATATTCAAGGTAGTTGTGATATAGTATTACGATTTATATGCGCATGTGTGTGTGTGTATGTATATATATATATATATATATATATATATATATATATATATATATATATATATATATATATATATATATATATATATATATATATATACATACACACACATGGCCAAGTGTATGTATATATATACATATATATATATATATATATATATATATAAGTATTAAAAGAATTGTTGGTTATGGTAATGCACAAGCTCAATTAAAACATTTAAAATTCAACTATATTCACATTTCTTCCTTAATTCTGAGTGTGTGTATATGTATATATATATACACACACACACACACACACACACACACACTAGTGCATTATTTGGGCAGGACCATTTTTGAATGTCTATATGGACGATGTTCTTTTTCATATACTTATATATTCATAATGAACTTGGTGCACCAAATATCTAAAAATAAAGGAAATTATGTTAAAAGAGTCTTGTGTGGAAAATGCAAATTATTTTGAAATTAATATTATCATTAAGTGTTACTAGATTCTGCCAGCAGCACTCAAGCCCTTTTAACTCAAGGAAGTGGTTATTAGGATAGAGTTAAAAGGACGTGCACAAAATTTTGTACGTACTGGGCTGTTTATCAAGTGAATATTCTAATTATAAATCTCTCCCGTGTGGCCTTTCTGACTGCAGTCAAGATAGCAACGGCATGGAACTTGTGATATCTTGACATTATTATTCAACATCCATTATATACAGTTTACAGTAGTTATATTGCATCGTCAGTTTGTTACTTATCTGCCCTCAGATATTAAACCACATATCCTCCATCTGTCCGACTCCGGACCCACTCTTTCTATCTCGACTGCATTTATACCAAGCTACAAACAACTACGAATCAAATAGTACACTACACTTACAAAGTTCCTTATTGTACGTTATCCTAAACAAGTTTTCATCATGGAGGTTTTGGTATATGGCATGGAAGCCGTAAACAATCGGTCTGTGCATACGCAGTTGAAAGAAGCAGACAAGGCATCGGCTTCACTTGATAAATGTGGAGAAGATAGGCTGTTGCCAATCCATCATATATTACCTCCATGGTTTTGATATGACACCCTTCCTTATTTCTTATAATTATTAATTACTATATATTTCATAAGTACAGTACCCCACAATTCAATTTACACGGCAATTATATAATTATTCTACTTACAAGTGTAAGGTCGCTACTTTGATGCATCATTATATTATAACAAAACATTGGTTGATTACACCATGTGTCCCACGGCAGCAAGAGGTGCTACTACGCAGTTGGTAGCCCTGGACTTTAATACTGTGGACACATCTTTGCTAGTGCTGGGTGCGAATCTTCCAGTGCCATGTGGCAAGTGCGGGGCCGCGCCGTGGGCTCCTGGTTACTGTGCATTTCACGTAAGTGGTGTAAATTTTGACAGTTCTGGAAAAGTAACACCGGACACAATGTATCCTTCCACCGCAGCTGTTTTGTCACTGAAGGAAAATACGTTTGTAAACAAATGTTTTGAGTTCAACGCACACTTGCATTTTCCTCCGTCCTCGTGTTCCACGTCATGGCAGGCACTGCAAATCTGACTGTAGCTAACTTGTGTGTTCCGTAGGCTATTATAACTAGGTTGGCATTCCAACTTTTATTTTTGTAATTACCGAGTTAAATTTGTTGGGGTTCTGCTTATTTATTTCGAGGGAAAAAGGAAACAGTGTTTAGCTCGGGAAGTGTTTGTGTAAAAATAAAGGGGGGGGGGGGGTGAGTTGCATATTGTTTTGAGGGAGTTATGGAAATAACATTTAAATTATTTAACTTCGAAAATTTTAACTTTAATGAAAAATCAAAACGCGATACATGCGTCGCTGTTCGTATTCGTGCAGATGCAGCAATTTATACACGCACACTCGTTGAATTTACGATATAGACAAATAAACATATATTATTCACTTACTACAAAAGTGTGGAAAGTACGGTTTTTTCAGGCCACGCGTATTAAAATAATTCTGTTAACAATTTACTAATACATTTTAAAAACACGCAAAACTTACTGTTTGTAAAATCTGTAGTCTCTTGAACACGTGTTTTTTATGGCAATACTTGCCAAGTTTACTTCACTAAAATCACGTGTGTTCGTCACTTCCATTAAATAACTTATTTGCAGAATCATTCAGAACTGTTCCTGATACAAACAAAATTAAACTTGCATACGTAAATTATATTCGTGTCAATCCACTGTGGAAGTCAGTAAGGAAAATGGCGGAAGGGACGTGGTAAACACGTGACGTTTAATATTACATTTCACTCAAGATAACGCACAACGGTACTTGCAAACAACTATGTTTGAAAAGAGCAACTAAAAATATAGTTAACTACCTATTAAATATTCCGACAATACCAACAAGATACGTGTTCGTATAATAAACACGGTGAGAAAAAAGCACACGCACAACGGCCGTTCTACGGTCTGGAAACTGGAAACATATACATGGCTAGCCATTGGATGGAAACATATACATGGCTAGCCACTGGCTGGAAACATATACATGGCTAGCCATTGGCTGGAAACATATACATGGCTAGCCATTGGCTGGAAACATATGCATGGCTAGCCATTGGCTGGAAACATATACATGGCTAGCCATTGGCTGGAAACATATACATGGCTAGCCATTGGCTGGAAACATATACATGGCTAGCCATTGGCTGGAAACATATACATGGCTTGCCATTGACTGGAAACGTTTACTGTTCGTACGTGTTGACACACTGTCACAAATGCTGAACATGTTTATAAAGTCCAGTCAGTAATAGCCAATAAAATGTAATATTTCTTTAAAAACATAATTTAAACTATAAATGTTGTAAGTATAATTAGAATTTTAAATTAAAACTTTTAGTTCTGAGTACTATTTTCTTCCAATGCCATCATAAAAATAGCTAACTTAACAACACGGATCCCACACAGTTCATCAGATGATACAATAGTGTGCGAACGAGAACATTTACTGTTTACACAGAGTGTAGGTTGTTCACATTGTTTGTCAGATTTTACCCCACTTATATTAAATAGACAATACTTGAGTTCACGCCGTGTCCTGGCCTGGACGTGCGGTCTCTTGTGAGTTGCGAGTGTTCCCATTGTTACGGTGCGTCGCGGAACGAGCCGCTATTGCGACGCCCGGGTTCGATGCTCGCCGGCATGACTGTAGACGGCGCTCGTCGTGGACTGCTGCGCGTTGGGTAGCCAAGAGGATAGGACAATATGCTTGTAAGAGTAATTGGTCGGTAGAGCTTATATTATGCTTGTGCTGATTGGCGGAGAATGTGAGTCATCTGGCAAATGCGGACATACAAAAATATGCATACGCCAGTTAACAGTGCTATGACTGATGTAATGAAGTATGAATACTCAGGTAGTGAGACCATTTGCGTGAAGACATAATTCGCATCGTGTGGCAATTGGGCGAAGGGATCGGTGATTTGAGTATTTACGTGCTGAAAATCGGAATGCGTGTACCAGTTCGTATGGAGTAGTACAGTGTATTTTGAGACATGTATACTTGTATTGAATTGAAGTTGTTCCGACTGAAAGAACGTGTTTCGTAACAATTGAACCGGAATATCGATATTTACTTGTGTGATGTTTGGTGTGCGGCCATCGCGAAATAATTCTGCTCTGTATTAGGGCCATGTTCTGTGTGCGGAATTCGCAGTGGCAGGGTAAATGTAATTCAATTGTCCCAATGGGTTCGTGTCGAATTTTGTGAATGCTGCCATTTTTACAAACTATATACGCCGGTGATGGGACATTCGAAATTTAAAAAAATCTTGTGGTAGTATTTCTACTACTTTTACATGCGTGTCATTTTGGCATTGAACATTACATACAGTAAGATTGGGTTGCCTGTGCTGGGTAAAGAATATTTCTTGCAGACAATGTATGAAAGCGGCGAATGATTCACTCGCGAGACGCGATAAAGATTCTCCGCGTGTCCTGTGTTAGCCGTAAGCTCTACTATTTGTTGTGTCTGAAAATCTAATGCAATTTCCTTCTTGTTCAAATGTAAGTAGCACGATCTGTTACGTGACTGAAAAGATCTAGGGGTGATATAGATTTTCCAGTCCCAGCTTTTATGCACAAGTGGTATCTGTATTTTTACAATGAACCTGGATGGACTGATGGTGCGTTCTGTGAGTAGAAGTAGGTAATAAGTGTAATGTAGTTTCGGTGGGATAGGGAGTTTCAATGTTGTATTATACCAATTATTATGCAACTCATTGATGTCCTTAATAAATGTGGCGTCCGGGATGAATTTTAATGGAGAATTATTTGTTCTGCATTGGGTGAGGCGAGTTAAAATTTCTTGTTCTTGCATGAGCGTGCGGAAAATGTGAAGTATGATGGAAAACATTAATTGTTGAGTAATTGTCAATAATTCTGTGTGTACGAACGGTCGTTGTTAGTGTAGTGACATGGTGATATTGTTAATAGTTGCTGAATCAGGTTTAATCAACTTTCAAACTGCGATGTTGTGTTCTGAATGTTATTAATAATACCCTTAATGTCCGCATTATTGGTGTTAACTGAATTGCGCATGCTGTTGAGGTTGGTAACTAGGACTTCTTCCTTAGCGACAAGCTTGTCAAAGTGGCGGTTTGACGTGCTACAGCACCATGTGAAAATGTCGCCTGTCAATTGTATCCCTCTACTATGGCACGCTTTTTGGTCCATTTCTGCTTCACATTCGGAGGTGATGTGTTTGTGTAAATCGTCAATATTGTGAGGTATGACATTGGCGTTGTTGCATTTTGACGTTACGTTCAGTTATCACATGTGGTCCACCCATATGTATGTGAGGGGGATGGGCTCTGGTGTCTGCTGCGGTACATTATAAGTGAGTGGAAGTGATTCATAATAAACAACGGGTTACGTACTCTCCGTCCAATACAGCCCAACATGTACACGAAACAAGGGAGCGTGATTGGGGTTGTCAGTATAGGTATGGCAGATAACACAAACAGAAGTAGGAATTGCAACACCGGGAATCGCATGGCGGCACCTGAAAACAACATTAGAAGTGGTCTTAATATTGTTTTAGTAGGTATAATTTAGCTTTAATTGGTTTAGTTGGTGTGTGAATGGGTTGTGTAGTGGGGGCATGTGGTGGACTGTCGGGTTTTGTGTCGAACAGGCAGTGGCGGTGTAAGTGACGATGTGTGTATTCACATGTGTGTATGTGTGTGTGTTTGATTGATTTATGTATATCTACGGGCAATGGTAAAAAAAAAGGGGGGATTTAATTGTATGTTATTGACTTGAATGCTGTTGGTAGGTCTTCTAGATTGCTTCCACTGTAAGGTGACAGTGTTAAGAGATACTACTTTGAGTATAAGGTAGGGCCCTTTAAATTTAAATTGTAACCCCTTTTTGTGGTTTCTGTTTCGCAGCCAGACATATTGCCCTTCCTTATAAGTTGTGAACTGGTATTTTTTGTTAAAATACTTCTGTTCTCTCCCAAGACTTTTTAAGACATTTAATTTGGCTGTTTGCCGAGCACCCGCTAGTGTCTGTTGCCAGTCCGGGGTTCGTATCGGGGGTTTGGATAATGCCACATGGGAGGGTTGCATAGCGTTTACCCCATGCACCAAGAAAAATGGAGTGAAGCCTGTGGATGTGTTAATACTTGTATTGTAATTAAATATTATATAGTGTATGTATTTGTACCGATTCCGTGGGTCAGAATTAGCATACATGGTTTAGTGTTCGCCAATCGTCCTGTTGTCAGCTTCGGTTAAACCGTTTGTTTGTGGACTATGTACAGTGGTATATAGTATTTTTTTTAATTTTTAGTTGAGCCAGTAACTTAGATATTAATTCATTTTTAAAGGAAGTTCCCCTATCTGATAAGAGGAATTTTGGGCAGCCAAAACAGAGTATCATGGTTTTAACCAATTGTGTGCACGCTTCCGCATCTATTGTCACCACTGGTTGTACAAAAACATATTTAGTTGCGTGTTCTCTTAGTACCAGGACGTATTTGTTTCCCGATTCACTGGCAGGTAGTGGCCCTTTTGCATCAATGGACCACATACTAAAAATCGGTGGCGGGTCGATAGATTTCAATTGTCTTTGGGGAGACTGATGTGAGCGTTTGGCCCATTGGCACGTATCAGAAGATTTTAAGTATTGTTCGGCGTCTTTATGTAATGTAGGCCATATGTATGCTTCATTAATTTTTTCAATGGTTTTGAGAACACCAAAATGGCGACCTCCTAACAGCACATCGTGATGAGCCATAATTATTTATTTTATGTAATGCTGTGGGACGACTGTTAGGCGACGTTTCCCCGAAGATGTGTGAATTTTGTAATATATTTCGCCATTAGCTGTCATGCCATCTGCGCACTAGACGGTGTGTTAACGCCGGAGCATTGTGAGGGTTTGTAAGGGCCTGTTTGATTTCTGTTATAAAGGGATCATTAGCATACTCGTCTTGAAAGGGTGATGTATCTGATGGCGGATGTTGTAAGTGGAGAATAAATCATTCTTGCTATGGGTCGATGCTATGTTGTTCTTCTAAACGGTTAATGACGGGGAAGAAAATAGTGGAGTTATGTTCGGACAAGAAACTAGTATGAAGGAGGCAACTGGGTTTTCTACTGTAAATGACTGTCTCTGTGTTTGTATGTGTGAGACTTTATGTATATTGATTTGGTAATACGCCGTTACGGCGTGTAATATAACATAAAATGGTAAGTTACCACTTTTCGGGTGGTGTCTTGTTTTGTTTATGTTTTAGTTCAGGGTAGCATAATTTTTTTATATTCACTCCAATTGTTTGTTATATACCGAGTTATCGCGGATTTGATTTCTTCACTGTCGGGTGTATTGTAGAGAATTAAAATCGATAATGCTTCATATAAGCTGTCTGGAGTATCATTAACTTTATATAAAATATAATTTTTGTTATTTATAACCTTTGTGAGCGTGTTTTCTGCATCCTCATTTGGCAAGCGAGATAGACAGTCCACAACGCAATTACTTTTTCCTTTTATAATTTTTGTTTCAAAATTAAAATGTGTCAAGACGGTTGCAAATATTTTAATTCGAATGTTATGTTCTACCATAGACCATAAGTATTTAAGGGAGGCGTGATCAGTTTCAATCGTGAAGTGCCTGCCATATAAATACTGTCGAAAATTAGTGGCGAAATATTTTATTGGACCTCGTTCTCGTTCTGTTGTCAACCAAATTCTTTGATTTTATGAAAGAGATTTTGAGCCATATGCTATAACATACCTTTTTCCACATTCATCCTCTTGTAATATGCGCCCCCTATTGAAATTTTAGAAGCATCACAGACTAGGATGGTCTTCCTATCGTCTTTAAGTGGAGCTAAAATCCGGGCAGTTTTTATGGCTTCTTCGAGTTGTAAAAATGCGGATTGTTGTGGGATTCCCCAGTAAAATTTTGCATTTTTCTTTGTGAGTTCCGTCAAGGGTTGAACTATTTGTGAATATTTTTTAATAAATTTCCGTAAATATGACTTCATGTCAAAGAAAAAGTGTAGCTGTATTAAATTTACTGGTAGAACCATGTTCGCTATAACTTTGGTTTTTAAGGGTCTGGATTTAAACCGGGTGGGGTGAGTTTATGCCCTAACATAGTGAGTTCCTGAAATGCACACCAGCATTTCTTGGGATTTAATTTCACCTGAAATCCCTGCATTCTGTGTAACAATTTTTCAAAGTTTCGAATATGGCTTTGAAGATAATTGCTCAACATGAAAATGTCGTCTGCATAGCAAATTACCGATTCCCAACGTAAATCGCCTCGAAATGTGTCAACAAACTCTCGGAAAATTTTGGACTGCTTTTAAGGCCCTTTGGTAAACGACAATATTGGAATAGACGTAGGTAAAAGCTAACTTATGCCTATCTTCTCTCCTATTTGGTATTGTGTAAAGCCCAGAAAACATAACAAGAGTAGTTACTAATTTCGTATTTTGCAATATTTGCCTAAAGTTGTCCGCGCGTGGTAATGGGTAATTTTGATATTCTCTAAATTTATTAAGTCGTCGGAAATCTGAAAGAAAACGTATAGAACCATCCTTTTTCGGAACTACCAAGCATGGTGCAGCGTAAAGGCTGGTGGATCTTTAAATAATCTTTTCTTGGAGCATATCTTGAATTTGTGTCTTAATCGCATCGCGTTGTACTGGTACAATACAATATGGTTTGGCGTGAAGAAGTTTATCAGTTGTGAGTTCTATTTTAATTTTATAGTTTTTGGTTTCTGTTAAATCAGTTATTTTATAGACAAAATGGTCTTTGTGCTTTGATATTATTTCCTTTACTTAATTTTTATGTTCTATAGTGATACTAGGGTTGATGATTGCAAAGGGAAGCTCCTGTTTGTTTGGTTCTAGATTTTGCATCTTCTGTATGCAGTTTAAGAGAAAATTATTTTCGCTCTCTCTGTGGTCAACTAAAGGTAATGTAATAATTTTGTCATGATTGTGCCTAAGTATGGCAATACGTGAGTGCAGATCCGGAATTAGCAGGTGTTTCCGAATAAAACCACACCCTGTTATGATGTCGGACTGTAAATTTTGAATGACCAGGAAATCATGCTTGTATCATCAATTTGGAATGCCAAGGTAGCATAATGTTGTGGTGTCGGTAGTTTTTCTGTTGCAGCCATTAGTTTTAATGGTAGAGGGGTGGTTTTTAATGTATTGTTGTTAATAAGTGTTTCAGCTATAAAGTATTTTGAACATCCGTATCCAGATATGTAATGGAGTGGATTTCAATAAATATTTGGTATTTCTAAAATTTATTCAGTTGTCATAATATGGACGCATGTATTACTTGCGTTGAGTCCCTTTGTGTATCCCTATTTTCTAAGGGACATCCTAGCAGGCGCATATTTTGTGTAATTTTAATGGTCTTTGGTTGCCTGTTCCCGGTTTCTGAGTATGTCGTAGTGGTTGGTTTTTTTTTATTAATTGTGTGTTTTCTTTTAAATTTATTAAACCTCTCGGCAATATTTCTATGCCAGCTAATGTTTTTGTTTGGGAACATAGGACAGGGGTCCGCATGGTGTCCATACATGCATAAGGCCCACGTGTTCGCGAATTCTGTTTTCGGGTCCATTTTCAGTATTTTATTGTTGTCACGTTGATTAGCTTTTCTACCTATAGGCTGTTTTTCTTGCTGGTTGGTAGGTCGTTTAATGTGGCTTTGAGGTCTGCTTATATCATTTTGTTTTGGTGTGGCCCGTATTTCCTTGTCTTTGTCTTGATTATAGCATATCATATGTACCTGATTATTTCTGTTTTGTTTGTACTGTACTTTGGGGTTTGTTTGATGTGATTGTACATTCTTTTGGAACTTTGGTTTTTGTGTTTGTCGTGGTTCATGAGTGAACCTGTTAGAATTTGGTTTGTTTTGTTGTGATGTCCCTGTGATATTTGTTTCCTGAGACAATTGACAACTGGAATACAGTATTTCCCTGTAATTTGTACATACGTTGGCACATGTTATCCCCCTTTATATTGGTTTACTCTTGTAGGACATGGCGGTAGGGGAAAAGTTGACATCCAGTTGTTTGGGGTTTGGTAGGTTGGAAAATATCCACAAGGAGGTAGTTGCTGTGGGGGACGGCGGAAAAGAAGGATAAGACAGCGCCGCATTTGTGTAAGGAAAAGGTGGTACTTGAAATAGGAGTGGTGTGTACACATGCGACAAAGTATGGTTGAAGAAATATCCTTGTTGTGCCTTGTTTGTGGGACATATACCTGTCCGAAAGAATTACGCCTAAATTGCTCTTTGAGATGTAGTTCATGTGCCTTGTATTCAAGTTGTTTTAAATGGCATCGTTGCATTTGTTTATGGTTGCTTTTCTATGTTTTGTGGGGCGAGGGTTCTACAGAAGGGTTCTGTTGTAACGTGAGTTTGTTAAGTTCTAATTTTAATTCTCTGATCTGAGATTTCCTGTTCGACCTGTTGCCATGTAGGAAGTTGGGATTGTGTTACTTTAATAATGTTCTCGTAAACATGTTTTGCAGCTCCGTTCAAGTGTAAGGCTTACCCTATAATTTTTGTGTTCTCCACCCGCTCATTCATTTGAGATCATGTGTTGTAATGTTGTAAAAATTTTCATATATCTTCGTCATGGGTCCCATTGTATTTTTCTGTTACTATCGGCTGTTGTAGTACTATATTGTACTGTGGTGGTGGCTCCATCGTTAAGTTTAATTAAGTGTGTTTCTATTGATATGTAATATGCTGTATGTAAAAGTGTACACTTCATGAAACATCATAGTTGCCTTTCTCTCCAAGCGAAAACTAAGCAAGCATGCTAAAACACTATGTAAGCATTGGTAAAGTACAAACCACACAGAATGAAAGCAGTTATTATATTAATGCTCTAAAATATTATTAATATAAGGCACGAAGAGTTTAAATTAATAATAATATTGCTAGGTTAGAAAATCCTAAACGATGCAAAAGTACTTGTTAAATAAGGACATAGTAGGGTGGTTGAATTATACTAAATGTAGGCGGGTGGGGTATAAAATGTGGGGTGGTAGGTAGAGTAACTCACTTAGTAGTAAGAGGTGGGAGCCTTAGGAGCCTCTACTAGATCTTATAGACTCATTTAAGAAAAGACCAGAAGGATGAAGGACGGGGAATAAGACGTAGTAGAACTAAGAAAGAAGTCTTAATTAAAATAAGGTTCGGCCAGGGCCATTTACTTCAACATTAATTGACCATCACAAGCAGACTAGAATAATATGTTACATGGCCAAGTGGAGAGAAAGGGTAAGGTAACAAGGCTAAGTTAAAGAGTTCGGAGTAGAAACACGGTTAAGGGACTCGCCAGGTCTCGCACCCGGACAAGCTGCTGCCGCTCCGTCTGCCTTCCAGTCACCGACTGTGTCTTCTCTGGCACTCGCAGCTCCGTCCACACATCTCGCCCCACCACGTGCTTGTTGTAATACATTCTGATTGGTCCCCGCCATGCTTTGTGGGTGGAGTCTTGTCTATGGGATGTTAGGCTTACCGGTGAAACTACTGACTTGGCTGGTCCCACATATTGTGTCATCTTCTGCGCATTTGGTCGAGCGTTTATCTTCTATGTTTTCTACACTAACTTTGTCTCCGTTACTGTCGCTTCACTTAGTCGAAACCTTGTGAAACGGGTGCACGGCAGGGCTTTCATAACAGTGTGTTGACAGCATGCTCCACTGTAGTTGGTATTAGGAGCTGGTGAAGGGGAGAGTAGGCTAATGTTTTGTCAGTATGCTCCACTGCGATTAGTTCTATGAGATGTTGAAGAGGAGATCTGGCTCAGTGTGTTGTCAGTATGCTCCACTGCAGTTTGTTCTATGATTTGGTGAAGAGGAGAGCAGGATCACAATGCTGTCTGCATGCTCAACTGTTGTTCTATGACTTTGTGGAAGGAAGAGCAGGCTCAGCATGTTCCACTGCGGTTGGTATTAGGAGCTGGTGAAGGGGAGAGTAGGCTCATGTGTTGTCAGTATGCTCCACTGCGGATTGTTCTATGATTTGGTGGAGGGAAGAGCAGGCTCATGTGTTGTCAGTATGCTCCACTGCGTTTTGTTCTATGAGTTGGTGAAGAGGAGAGCAGGCTCAGTGTGTTGTCAGTATGCTTCGCTGCGGTTAGTTCAGTGAGATGGTGAAGAGGATAGCAGGCTCAGTGTGTTGCCAGCATGCTCCACTGCGGTTTGTTCTATGATTTGGTGGAGGGGAGAGCAGAATCAGTGTGTTGCAAGTATGCTCCACTGCGGTTTGTTCTATGAGTTGGTGGATGGGAGAGCAGGTTCAGCATGTTACCAGCATGCTCCACTGTGGCTTGTTCTATGAGTTGGTGAAGGGGAGAGCAGGATCAGAATGTTGTCAGCATGCTCAACTGCTGTTTGTTCTATTTATTAGTGGAGGGAAGATCAGGCTCACTGTTTTGCCAGCATTATTCACTGCAGTTTGTGTTATGAATTGAGGAAGGGGAGGGCTGGCTCAGCATATTACCAGAATGGTCCACTGTGATCAGTTTTATGAGCTGGTGGTGAGGAGAGCAAGCTCACCATCTTGTCAGCTTCCTCCACTGCTGTTTGTTCTATGAGATGCTGGAGGAATGAGTAGGATCAGTGTGTCGCCAGCATGCCCCACTGCAGTTTGCACTATGAGTTGGTGGAGGGTAGAGCAGGATCAGTGTGTTACCAGCATGCTCCACTGTGGCTTGTTCTATGAGTTGGTGAAGGGGAGAGCAAGCTCAGTATATTACCTGCATGGTCCACTATGGTTGGTTATAGGAGCTGGTGGAGAGGAAAGCAGGCTCAGTGTGTTGCCAGCATCCTCTACTGGTGATTGTTCTTTGAGTTTGTGGAGGGGATAGTAGGCTCGTTTTGTTTCCAGCATTCTGCAGTGCCGTTAGTTCTAGGAACTCTTTTGAGGGAAGTTTTGGATCAGCGTGTTTCCAGCATGCTACACATTGTATGGTTCTAAGAGTTCGTGAAAGGGGGAGCATGTTCGACTTCTGCTGATTATTATGTGTCGTTATATGATCTTCCTAATCTTTTGAGCACTTTTAAAATCAAGATTTGAAATGTCTGTCTTATTACCTGCACATATTTTAATGGTTACACTGATTGAATAACGCTTAGTAAAGTGGGTAACAACGGATGGGAATCACTTCCATGTTTTAGTACTCAATTGTAAGTGCTAGATAAAAATTTGTGAATACAGAAATTATTTATTTTCACTTCCATTTAACAATTAATATAAGAGTAAGACTTAGCAAATTTGTGAAATATTTATTATTGTATTAATTTATCAGTTTTACTTGACAGATAAAGATAAAGTTATCAGGCACATGGCATTGCTAATTGTACATATTATTGGAAGAATACACAATATGCATGCAAACAGATCGCAAGCCCCGTTTCCAAAAGCGCTCAGTTTGTCGTCAACAGCGTACACATTCTTGAGTACATTCTTAAACAGGCGGGGTTTAATCGATAGCGTGAAGAAGGGACGTAGTTACGAGTATTTTACAACAGGCTGATTTCATTAACCTTTTTCACTTATCTGGCCTACTTACAAGCAATAATTCTTAAGTTTCTATTACAGATATGCAACACGCTTCTAAGGAAGGGACCATAAAGAGAGGTTGGAGAAAGGAGTCGGTGCCTCACTCACTAGCGTGTAGACATTCACCTCCCGGCCGTCGGGACAGGTAGCTGCATCTTATCGTGCCCCGTCGTCCACTGCTTCGTGTTGCCCCATCCCGGGTCTTTAATATACTTGTTGTTTATATTTTTTTATTACAGATGTTCTGTTGATCCCATGTTGAGCCTAATGGCTCAGTATATGGAACTTTTCGGTACAATACAACACAATTCATAAATTACAGAGTGACACACGACAACAATATATAAAAACAGCAAATAAATTCCCAAAAATATACTCATTAAAAATCACATTGGAATACTATCTGTTAACATAATCTCATTCTTCAGATAAAATTATTTATTTTATTGTCATAACAGAAAAATGTACTTACCGATAATTAATGAGCCTACGTTCCTCAACAGAGGCGCAATTAATTTTTAAATAATTCCTTCAGGGATGAGTTTAAAGGAAGGAATTTCCTTTGAATGCAATGACTTTATAAATGAAACCAGAAACTTGTGCAACAGTAGTGAGACAATTACAAATGCACGCATGCATTACCCGGGACTTGAACACAGAAAACATCGTACTCCAAGGTAACAGGCAATACACTGCATTACAGTGGTCGGATTCGGAGCATCAACTTCGGATTTAATCAATCTAATGTTTCAAATGATAGGATTTACTAACCTAAAATATTCACAGAGTACTTATTTTGAAAATAACTGACTAAGCTACATAAAACATGTAAGTTTGCATGGCCTACTGTAGCACTAATTATATGAAGAATTTGATGGAATCGGTTATTTGGTCCCCGAGATATTACATAAAAAACTCAATTTTATTATTTCATGCTATCGTACAAAATTACCAAAAAATGAGACTCTCGATCCGATAGTTCTAATGTGTACTGCATACATACAAATTTTGTTGGAATTTGGTTAAATTGTGAATTATATATGTCAAACCCACCTAAATGATTAATGAAACTGCCATTTTGAACATCGCTGTCTGACCCATGTAAATTATGAAAAGTTATATGGCCTTTTGTAGCATTTATTTGAAATGTTCCAGTGTAACATTTGGTGGGAAACGGTTTATCGATCCTGGATACGTGGCATAAAACCTTCATAATTGTCATGTGGCGATCCTTATAAATGTTTCCTAGATATCGCTCACAAAACTAAAATGATTTTGTAGGTACAAACCTGAAAATAAGTGTGTCCTACTTTAAAAAATACATGTAATTTTATAGCCTACAGCAGTGCAGCATCTTCGCTAAATTTTGTAAGAATGGGTTGATTGTTTCCCGAGATACGAGAAAAAAAATCATTATTTTTATTGGTGGCGTTATCTTAAAAAATGGCAGAGAAATGAGGCTCCGCATAGACAAATTTTATGGTTGTAATAGGTACTGCCAACATACAAACTCAAGTTGGAATTAGCTTCGTTAGTAAAATATACTGAAAAACATTTATAGCCACCATTTTCAAATAAGCCCCTGACCTACATCAAACATACCATTTACACCCCGATGGAATACTATTTGTTTCCCAAATTTTAATGTAATCTGTTAATTGTTTTCCGAAATATGGCAAAAAAATCTCTACTCGCATGGTGCCACCTTGCAAGATAAGAGATGTTCTATTAAATACAGCTGAATATTGTAGTAGCTACTGTCAGCATACAAAGTTTATTTGAAATTGGTTACATGGTTTCGAAGAATTAGTATTCTACGCTAAAAATGTCTATATATTCGCCATTTTGAAAATAAATGTCTAGCATTCTTAAAAAATACCACTTGACATCATCTGTCTCAGTATTGCTTGTTTGCCAAATTTGGCAGGAAACGGTTAAATATTCATCGAGTTGTGACATAATAACTTTACGTATTCGTATGGTGCTATATTGAAAAATGGCCAACGAAAGTGGTTATTTGTTGGTATGTATTATTTTTGTACTATATACTTTCATTATACGAAATGTGGTCGGAATTTGTTTAATGAATGGCAGATATACCAAATAAATGAAAAATCTTTGTATAGCCCCCTTTTTTGAAAATATATAACTAAACAAGACCAGTCACTTACGTTTACGCGGCCTGCCATAGTATTACTTACATACTGGTTCAATAGTTCACAAGATATCATGTAACATTTTATATTTTAACTTTATGCTTTCTTACAAAATGGTCTACCAACAAAAATGTCCATCTCAATATTTAATGCTTACACAATGCTCTGACAGCATACAAAATTTGGTTAAATTCGGTTAAATGGTTCTCGAAATATGACATATTCTAAATTTAAAGTGAGTGCGATTTTAAAAGCAAGTGTCCGGCGTAGCTGAAAACTATAAAAGTTAGGTGTCCTTTCTAAGTATTATATGTGTACCAAGTTTCGTAAAATTCGGTTGAAGCGTTCAAAAATTTAAAAGGGCAGACACACACAAGCCCAGACACACACACACAGACAGGAAAGTGATATCATAAGCCTTTCCTTCCTGCGGAAAGTAGGCTAAAAAAAGAGGCAACAATACTATGAAAGTACTACAAGAGCATGAATTTGAATATAGTGACGTCAAACTACGTTTAAAAATTCTTCGATACTATATAAATTGTAGCTTTATAAATATATTTTCAACATTCTCGTCTCCGTCCCATTCTAGTCGCCCTCGCTTATTATTGGGCTTCATTCGGGTCCTGGGCTGTGCTACGGCAGCGAGATGTAGATAGCTAAAGCCTGTTCACGATCAAGTGAGCACTTATGTAATCAACTTCAGACAAAGTCACTTGTGCGTATATTTTAACGGGCGTACTGAGTGAAATGCACCCAGCAAAGTTGGTAACGATGGATGGGAAGTAGTTCCATACATTAACGTCGAATAAAAAGTGTTAGGTATCCCATTTGAGATGACTTAAATTATTTCTATCCCTTTCTGCTTTTTTATTGCATAGAAGTGTAAAAATTAGCAGATTTTTACAATATATACTTTCCTAATAATTGTATAGTTTCACTTAACCAACGCGTGAATTAAGTGCAGAAGCCCGTTGCAATATTAATTTTACATAAGGTGGAAGAAGGCACAACGTGCATACAAGTAGATCTTAAGCAGGGCTCCCAAAAGTGATAATTTTACGGTCAACAGCCTATAAGTGCAATCGTACCGCGTCAGCCAGACCCCGTTATTGTCTGCATCAAAGCAGAGTACTGGACTCGTTGTTGTTGCGTAGCGGTGTCCGACGTTAACTGAATGTGTTCTTGCAACAACCAGTAACATGATATTTGTTGGTGTTGCTCTACTAGTGGTGAGACTATCATAACAGTATGCAGCAAGGGTGCAAAGCTGAAGAAAAATTGTCGAGTAAAATAGACAACGGGGGAAGTCCAGTTAAAAATATTAAGTTTTTTTCTACCAGGATCTAGACTGTAACAATATTGAACACAGTCAGGTATAAGCTGAATCATAAATTACGGAAACAATTAAGCTTGGCTACTAGCTCCGGGTAGTCAGTATACTTATGAAAACTAAAACAATGATTTATAAAACAATGTTGTATAATGATAAGTTAGTAGTGCAGAACAAATAAAAAAACTACACAACAAGGAGAAAAATGTGAACTATTGGAGAGAAAATCTTAAAGGCAACATGCAAGAATATCAATACTAAAATGATAAATAGGCCCAAGTAATGAATTTTGAGATGAGGTGTACGGAAATAACGTAGTGTATACAAAAAGAAAAGAATGACGAGAGAATGCGACGGCGTTGTCAGAATAGAGGCAATTATTATGAGGATAAATTATCGATAGCAATAATGAAAAGGCAGGTAGAAACAAGAGGAAAAAATAGAATAGAAGAAGCGAGAGGACGACGTAACTGATGGCGGAGCAGAAAGAATATTCTACACATAAGAATTAATGTTTTTTCGGAAATGAGGAAGTGGTTGTGCAAAAGTACTCTGTCGAGTAAAAACCACATTTTAGAAAATGTTCAATTAAATTTCCTATCAAAGATGTTAAAGCACTGGTTTTGCCATTTCATTATTCCGCAGTTCAATAATATCTCCTTCCCTTATGATCATGAATAACAGTCTTTAAATAAAGTTGTAGCAACGATAAACGTGTCTCTATTGTTCAGAAACTATGATATCAAAGAAATCTTTCGTCTTAATAGTGAAGAGTAATCTTGCTAACATCAGGGTAAAGTACTCTAGCGCCTTTCAATATTCTGTTTGTTAAATGCGCATTTCTCAACACTATAAGGACCTCATTGTCCTTCTAGTGGATTTATGGATTATACCCAAGCTGTATCAAATCATTATGAAATTCGACAACTGAATCGTACCAACCTCTGAAAGCCACGTTTGCAACTGTTAAATTTCTTTACTTTCTCTCGATTTATAACTACTCACATGTTTTGTGAATGTAGTGTGACGCGTGGCCAGTTCCGACACGGCGGGGTTGACTAAACACTACCTTCCTCTTCCCCAGGGAGACCCAGCCGTCGCTATGTCGCATGACTTGTGTGGGGGGGGGGGAGGGAGGAGAATGATTGACAGCTGACCTGGACTGGCGTCATTTCCCCAGCCTGCTGAAGGAGTCGACGACTTGAGAGCATGAGATAGAACCTTCCAGCTAACACCTCTCTCGGCATGTCCCGAGAGCTTGAAAGCGATACGTGTCTGGTGGAGATTGAAGCATCGAAGGACTTCGAAGAAGAAATCTGGCGACGAGCGCGTGTGTGAACGTGTTTGTAAGATGGCGACGTACGAAAGTGCACTTGTTATACGAAGGGCGAGTATCCAATGAGCGATTATTCCGGACAGTAAAGACTGGTGGTATCTGAACTGGAAAAAGGTTATCACTGAATGGACGAGTGATGCAGACTTGACTGTAAATACCGAAACTGCCAGGAACGAAAATATAAATGTTAATAGAAATTCGACAGCTGTTAGCAAAGCTATTTATAGAAATTGATTTAGAAGATTATTTTGTATTAAATTCTGTTAGATAAAGGACGATTAGGTAAATATTAGCTGTAAATAACAAGTGATAGCTATTAATGTTAAGCTGTAATGTTTTCAATGCCACTACATATTTTGAGTATTGCATGGATATAAAATAAGATAGAAAATAATTGCATTTATTTAACTAACATATCCGACCCCGTAAAAACCTTGCCACTCCCAGTGGCTTAGAAAAATAGTAAGAGTACTTTAGAGACAGTAGAATTTCGAAAGTGTATATAGACTATTTACGGTAAAATTAGCACTTTTGAAAACCCTGCTTAAGATCTACTTGAATGTTCGTTGTGTAGTCTTCGCCTTATGTAAGATTATCATTGTCATGAGCCTTATCACTTCATTCATGCGTTGGCCAAGTGAGACTGTGAAATTATTAGAAAAGAAAATATTTAACAAATTTGCCCATATTTACATTTATATTCATTAAAAAAACAGTAAGCAAAATAAATAATTAAAGTTATCATAAATGGTTTCCTAGCACTTTTTATCTGACGTTAAGATATGGAACTACTTACCATCCATCGTTACCAACGTTACTGGCCACATGTCACTCAGTGCTATGCAGGTATAGTCCATTCACGGTTACTTCAGCCTTTTATGAAATCCTGCTAATGTTCTACTTCCAGGATATTCCTCCGCCTCTTGCAAACTGACCTTAACAAGTCTGGAGAATTACACCAGAGGGACAACCCACCACACTCGTGCGCACTCAGTTGTAATGATATTCTGTATAAGAACTGTTTCTCACTAGACGTTACCAACTTACCTATTTTCTCACCGTTTTTCATTAAAATTATTTAGCAATGAAGGATTATAAGTTATATATAATATATTAATAAAATTTCAATTTAACAGGAAAAAAAGTAACTTTTATGAACAAATGTATAAAACGCTTGTGATACAGAGCGTATTCAGGAAATAACTAAACACGTCATACATGGGGAGATTTTTCAAAGGTTTGATTCAAAAAGGCCGAAGAAACCATGAATGGACTATAGGGCAAGTGATATTTTTCTGAGATTGATTTCAAAAGTGCTCGCTTTATCGTGAACAGCCTTGTGAGAGCGCCTGACAGCCGGGAAGCTGGGAAGGTGTATCGACGCGCAACAAGAAGCCCGGGGGCGTGTCGCTCAGCTCGGGCACCGCGATGAGACGCCAACACAATGCCTCGTCTCCATGGCAACTGCCGCCCAAGGGAACACGCAGTTTAATTGGGCCTCGCTCACGCCCGCTGGCTGTTTAAAATGCTCTTTTGCCCCGTTAGTTTCCTCGCTGACTCGCCAGCACTCGCCTGCAGTTATGAGAGTCTTCAATGCTGGGGTGCATTAACAAGTTGCCAGCGCGAATACACCCTTTCATCTAGAACAGGGGAAATGTGAGTGAAGAGATTTGGGGGGCCACCTACTAGGCGCTTGAAATGTGTTGCAGTGTGTTGGGAAATCCGTTTTTTTTTTTTTTTTTTTTTTTTACGAAACTATTCCACGTGCGTCCAATGTGCTAATTTACGAAAAGAAAACAAACTTCAGGCGATGATGGAATGTCACTTTCGTCAAATTCCACATGTTAGAATCACAATTTCCAAGCCCTCCAACATAGCTAAACACACCCTTTTCAGATTGCCGTATGTCAAAATTTGCAACAGATTTTTCATCCGTAAAATAATATTGTCGCCTCTTAAAGTCTCATAGAATAAACGGTTCGACGAAAAGCTTGCGCGATAGTTTAGTGCTTCGCGCATAGTGGCGATGCGGCACTTGAAGCTCGTACCAATGTCGCCTTTAGCGTTCGCTCGCTCCTGTGCCTTGTCGCGTCAGGTAGGCGGCCCCCTTAACAGCGAGGTCTTGAGAACCGATGAGGGTGACTGAAGTGGATGTGGAGCGGCGCCGCAATGAAGGGGCGGGAGAAACGGGAGATCCCCGAGAAAACCCGCCGAACAACGGCACCGTCCGGCACGATTCCCACTTGCAAAAATCCGGTGACCCAGCCGGGGATTGAACCCTGTTCGTCTTGGTGGGAGGCGAGCGTGTTAATCGCTCACACACCACGGCCCCAAACAGGGAAAATTAATCCTTACTGAGTATGCCTGAAGTCCAGGTGCTACGTCCGACAACATCGATATTTAAAAATTGTTTTGTAAATTTTTAGAGAATATTAAATTTATTACCTGCGGGAAATATAGATATACAATAAACCATCATGCAGGTTTTATCTTTATATATTGTAGAAACATGTGCTAGGTTACTTTTTTTTTTTCTTTTTTCATTTTGATGGTTGTAGCACAGTATTCTTTTTCCATGTGGCTTTCATAGTAGTTATTTCATAGCATGTGTATTTTCACTATTATTTGCTTGAATATATTTATAAAGCAGTGTTTAGTCTACGTGATTATGATTCTCGTTCTGTCAAATTAATTTGTGGTATGGAATAACTGTGGATAAATGTTGCGATCATTAATGTTGTCCAGAAAACGTAGGTAAGGTTACCAAATTCTACTAAGGTTGGGAACATCAATGTTAACAATTTGGCATCCTAAAATTTTCGCCACTAGGTAAGCGCCAGTGTCGCATGTATGCCAGATTTTCCCATATTTCCTACGTTAAAAAACAATATATTTGCAATAATCATAAATAAAATATAAAATATCTTCGTAACTGAGTTAAAATATTTATCTTTTATCATTCAGGTAGATTAAGATTTGCTTGAAATATTTACCTTTTGGAATACTGCGCACCTAGCGGTGGAAATTTTCCCTGTTCCCAACTCTCCCATAATAAATCTAGTTTTGCTCATATCTTGAGTAGAATAAACCTTAAAGTAGGTCGGTATTAAAATAACAAATAAAACTAGCTAGGTTAAGAGCTATGACTGCCAGCATAACTAAATGGGCATTCGTAATTTACTCTGCTTTCTAATGTTGGCAGTACCGTAGAACCTAAACCGGCAAACAAATGAATAGCGTAAGGTTCTTTCAATATACTGTTGAATTGCGACTGTGTTCCTATCTGCCTGTCTCTCCTTTAGCGAGCTTCCATAGCCGCTCCATCTTGTGAGACATCACGAGTAATGTTTTGCCGACTTGGGCATATCGGCATTTGGAATAGGATCCGGAGCAGGCCGGCCACGATGTTGTTACGTCACCCGCCCGCAATATTTTTCCCTTTAATCCCTCAAAATTTCCCTTTTTTCCCTTAAAATATCCTTTTTACACCAAAAATATCCATTTTTCCCTAAAAATTCATGAAAAAATTCCGATTTTCCCTCAAAAAAGGTAGAAGCCCCCGAAAATGGTAGAAGCCCCTCATGTGTAGTAGGAAGCCCCTGAAATCCAATTTTCGTTCAAATTAAATAATTTGAGGGCTTTCTTAGGACCGACAGAGCAGTGGCAGCCATATTGGTTTTATAGGCATATCCTATGGTAAATCGATACAAGGATCCAGGATCGGAGTCATACCTAACCATCAGCTATCTTGGACTCTTGAAGGAGTCAGCAAAATTTTCTTCACATAATTTTTAAATATATTGTTTAAATATTTATAGGGATTTCTTGTTATTTCATGTTATCACAACACATGTATCTATGCCAGCAAAGAACCTAAGACACTTGTCAAAAGAGACATACAGAGAATTTTTTAAACAAATTTCAGAGTATTTTTGTACATAATTCAGGGTTTGATCATGTATTAGGGGCAACTTGTAATTAGTATTCATTATTATTTTATATAAATATATCCAGTGAATATGTCGAACCAAATAATCTTGCGATGCAAGCCAAGAAAAAAAACTGATGAATTTTCGAAGTATTATTGTATATATTTTTCAAGGTTATGTATTGTATTATCATGGTTCCAATGATATTTATTTTTATTTTTATATGTGAATGTAGTTAACGTACGCATTTCAGTAGTTAAATTAATTTAGTGTACTCGTGTTTGTCTTTCGATAGATCGTCGGCCCATATCGTGGAAGGCCTGGAGTCGACACTTCTATAGAAATTGTCACCAGGTCATGAGGTCAAGGTCGAGGTAATCTGAATCTAATATGGCGGTAGTAGTCTGTAATGTATTATGCTTATTGACTTTTAAGTATTTTTCTCTCAAGTTTTTGTTTTAAAGGTCATTCAATGTCATGGGTTCAAGGTCGAGGTAGTCTGCATTTAATATGGTGGCAGTAGTCTATAATGTAATATGCTTGTTGACGTTGATGTATTTTTCCTCGATTTTTGTGCTTTCAAGGTCATTTAAGGTCACGGGGTCAAGTTCAGAGTAATCTGCATCTAATATGGTAGTATTAGTCTGCAATGTAATATGCTTGTTGAATTTTATTTCATTTTTTTGAGTTTTTGTTTTCAAAGTCATTAGAGGTCATGGGTCAAGGTCATGGACGTTGGTTTCCAATATTGCAGATGACTGATGTCTAATAAGATGGTGGTCGCCCACCAAGGTAATAGTCGCCTACCAAGATGGCGGTCTTGTACGAAGATGATGGTCGCCTATCAAGACGGCTGACTGGGTATGGGCGAGAGGGTGGAGGCATGTTGACCGATTTGTTGTGGGGAGGTGGGGATCCACGGTAAATTTAATTTATAATAATACCATTTTAAAAATATTTTTTGATGAATTTTTTTAAGAAAGTTTTTTTATAATTTTTAATTATTTTTAATAATAAATTTTTGGTTATTTGAAAAAATTGTAATTTTTTGGATGTTTTTGGATTTTTGAGGTCAAAGATCAAGGTCAAATGTCAATGGTCAAAGGTCATGCTTTCCTGGCTCAGAGTCACTGATCCAGCTCGGCAGAGTCACGAGTCCCTTTCGCCAGCTCCGGGAAAAATTGGAAACTTATGGGATCCTTGTTTTTGCGAATGAGAAAAAATGGAAAAATTTTAGGGAAAATAAGGGGATTTTTAAGGAAAAATGACATATTTAGGGAAATTAAGTCGATTTTGGTGGGAAAGGAATATTTGGGGGGGGGGGGGAAAGATACAGTCGGATGACGTCACACTATGGCGGCTCCCCCGGCTCTTGCTCCGCTCCCCCATCTCATTGTGCCCAACTCTCCACTTCCCTACTACTCCAAGTAAGTGTGACTCCAGTTCTTAAAATCGGAGCGCAAATATCTCTTGCAGTCAAAAGTTTCAAATTCTTTTAGTGCGATTTTGAAAACAGTTTACCTATGTAGTTTTCTACAAGAATTATTATTTTTATATATATATTGGAACCCACTTGTAATAATTTTCATAAATTAGAAGTAAGTGGATGAAATTCCTAAACATTGCACCTAACACTGCAACGTATTTTCTTCTTCTTTAAAATGTTGCTGGTTACTGTAAGATGCTTTATTCTTCCAAAATAAACAATTACATTCGCGCGCCGTTTGAGCAAAGCCTCAGTGCGAGTGGAGTTGAATGGTTTGGGAGGCACTTGGCCAACGTGTGTGAAGCGACTTGAATGTGGAGCAGCGCCGGAATGCAAGGGCGGTGGAAACAGAAGATCGCCGAGAAAACCAGGCCGACCAACGGCATCGCCCGGGACTATTTCCACATGCAAAAATCCGGGAGCGACCCCGCTGGGAATAGAAGCAAGTTCCCCTAGCTGGGAGGCAGGTAGTCTGACCACCACACCGCCGCGGCCCCTGCTTCATTTTAAAACATCTCAGTTGTCCACTCAACAATGTCAGTGCTGCCTACAGCTGTCATCTGAGTCGAAGTGGTTTAACCGAGACATGTACCCGGCGGGGCCGCTCCCAATTATTCGTACGTGGGAATCGTGCCGGAAGTTATGTATAAAAGTAATTGATCGTAATTTTATATTTACTTATTTATACAGATATAACTATACATAATTATGTGTATGTATATGTATATACTTTAATGCATAAAAAATTATTTTTAATTAATTGTATACATAACTATGTACATTAAATATGTGAATATCAAAGAAATTTATATATATGATAGGAATATACATAATTATGTATAGAATAATATATATTTATATTAGATAGGAATATACATAATTATGCATTTTAAACCTGTGTGTTTTCTTTTGGGGCTAACGAGTGTGTTGGTTTTCTCAGAGTGCTCCCATACCGCGAAGATGAATTGCGAATACGAAGGGTTACCATTGAACTCGACGACCATGGAGTCGCGACCTGCATCATCGTTAACGGATGTTCACGATAAAGTGAGCACTTTAAAAATGAACCTTAGGAAAACGTCACTACCCTTGCCTATGCATATATTTTAATGAGCACGCTGAGTGACATTCGCACAGTAAAGTTGGTAACGATGGATGGAAGGTAGTTCCATATATTAACGTCGAATAAAAAGTGTTAGGTAACCATTTGTGATAACTTAAAACTATTTCTTTCGCTTTCTGATTTCTTAATGCATCAAAGTGTAAAAATTAGCAAGCATGTAAAGTATATACTTTCTTAATAATTTCACAGTTTCATTTGACCAACGCATGGATAAAGTGATGATGCCCATGGCAATGTTAGTTTTACATAAGGCGGAGGAGTACACAGCGTGTATACAAGTAGATCTTAAGCAGGAATTTCAAAAGTGCTCATTTTACCATGAACAAACCTATAACTGGTTGTCGTCAATGCCGAATCTCCTATCTGGTTTTCACCTATGTTCAAAATGCTCGTCGGCATGAGAGGGCGGTCTGTACGAAGAGTTCTTTCACACGACGACCAATTTGGCAGCATTCTGGTAGCCTGCAGGGGTGCTGCATTGTTCAGTACAATGTCCAAGGTTTGCATCGACCAATGAAGAAATGTGGTGGGAGCCTGCTCTAGTTTTAGGCATTTTTATTGCAAAGTGTAAATACATTTTACCCACGCAGTGATTAAATATACCTAGGGTCCAGGATATGTGCATTTTTAAAGCGAGATTAATGAATAAATTGGTCGCATGTCATCTTTTTGAGGTAGGACGATATTTTTTTAATTTTAAAATAGAGGGAATTTATTTTAATTTGCAACCCACACACTCATGCACCACACTTTGCACCACACTTAGCAATGAACACACCACATTTGACACCGCACGCACTGCAATGATCACCGCAATCAGCAAAACTTGCACAATAATCACCACGACATGCACCACAATCAGAGGTTATTTAGGGTTCATTTGTGATCATTTAGAGGTCAGACTACAAACAGCACCGAAATCAGCACCACATACACTGCAATTAGGGGTCATTTAGGGGCCATTGTGGAGTTATTACAACAATCAGCACAGCATGCGCCGCAATAAGGGTTATTTAGGGGTCATTAAGGGGTCAGCACTGCAATCAGCACCACAATCAGGGGTCATTTAAGGGTCATCTAGGGGTCAGTACTGCAATCAGAACTGCACGCACTGCAATCAGGGATCATTTAGGGGTCATTAGGGGTCAGTACTCCAATCAGCATTGTAATCAGGGTTGATTTAGGGGTTATTAGGGGTCATCAGGGGTCATTTATGTCTGACATTAGCCAGAGACTGACTCCAGCATGTGATATCTAAGTGCCTTCACGCGATTGGTCTGTTGGAATCACATGGCAACTCGGTGTTTGGCTGGTCGGTGTCCGAACAATGTATTAATGATGTAATACGATTGGTTCAAAAGTTAGTATGACTTCACAAGGCTTGCATGCTCGTATATTATATACAGTAGAGATGTTAGCTGAGAGGCTTAGTTTGACAGCGGCTGTCGTGAAAGGTGGATCGTCTCGGTTATCTTCTGCCTCTTCGCTTCTAAATCTTATTCTGCTTGCGATGTCTTAGGGCACTTCAGAGCTAGGCCTAATGGTAAATACGGCAGAGTCATCGACTTCTTCGGGTGAGCCACCTACAGCATCTCCATTGCCATTGCCAACTGGACCATCAACCTCTGTCCCAGAAGCATCTATATGGTTAACCACCTCTGCTAAACAATTCCAACATTACAAGTGTCTCTTATGTAAAAAGACCTTCACCGGCAGCAGCCATGCTCGGCGACGTAAGTGCTTCAAGTGCGCTGAAATTCCCTGTTGCATAGTATATTTGCGTGACAGGCGCGGTAAGCATATCAGCCGTAGCGATCATATACTTAAGACATATAAAAGAAAATCGTAATTTTTAAAGGCATTGCCGACTGTAAAAATTAATTTAATAACAATATTTGTGGATAAAATTGTTTTTATTTCACATTTTCCTAAATTGTCAGGATATAATTAAAATTTAAAAGATACAGAAATAAAATTAATTTAATTAAAAGTATAGTATAAAGTACTATTGTACTCTATGTACAATTATCTAATGAAATATAAAAATGTGTTTAAAATTGAACAACTTGAAATTATATATACATATATAATATGTGTGCGTATATGTATAATATATAATGCGTGTCGTCAACGTCCCGCATCATGCTTGTAGATAAACTGTTGATAGGAAACATAATTTATTTTTAATAGGGTGGAAATTTACAAGATATTATGCCTATAAATATCAGGTCCGACAGCTCGCTTGGCCTCCAGCATCCTCACTTTTATGAGTGTACTATCTAGTTTTTATTTTCAAGGTCATTCAATGTCATATGGTCATGGTCAAGTTCACCTAAATCCAATACGGTGGTCGTAGTCTGCTTGATTTTATGTATTTTTGTCAAGTTTTTGTTTTAAAAGTCATTCATGGTAATGGGGTCGAGGTTACCTAGACCTAATATTGTGATATAGGTTGTTCATGGTACACTGAGCACTTTTAAAAGCCCCGCTTAAGATCTACTTCTATGAACATTGTGTATTCTTTCGCCACATGTAAAATTAACATTGTCATGGGCCTCGTCACTTTAATCATGCGTCGGTCAAGTGAAACTTTCAAATTACAATTAAAGTAAATATATTACATACCTGCTAATTCTTACACTTCGATGCATTAAAAAAGAAAGCAAAACAGAAACCGAGAGAAATATATGAGTTTTTACATGTGTTTCACCCAAAACTTTTAATTAAACGTTGAAACATGGAACTACTTTCCCTCTCGTCATTATCAACTTTACCGGGTGTCTGTCACTTAGCGCGCAAGTTAAAACAGATGCAGGTATGGCCAGTGACATTTTTCAAAGGTTGATTTCAAAAGTGCTCAATTTATCGTGAACAACCTTTAGTAGTCTGTTACGCCATTTGCTTGCTGACTGTTATGGACTTTCCTCGAGTTTTTGTTTTCCAGGTAATTCAAGGTTATGGGGTCAAGGACATGGTCACCTGCATCCAATAGGGTGACAGTAATCTGTAACGTCATGTACTTGCTTAATTTTATGTATTTTTGTCGAGTTTTTGTTTTCGAGGTCATTCGAGGTCATGGGCCCTGCTCTACTGGCTCGCAGTCACTGATCCCGGTCTCCTGCTCTGGACTGAAAATAGCCTTACCGGGGGGGGGGGGGGTTCGTTATTGCAATTGAAAACAAGGACAATTAAAAATGAAAATGGTCGATTTTTTTGGTTAAATAATCGATTTATGAAGTTATTTGTAGGTAAAAACAAGCGATTTTGAGAGAAAAACGTGACAATTCCAAGGTCGCCCTCCGCCTCCCCCTCTTTCCCAGATACGTGAGCCGAATCATGAATCGTGTTCGAGAAGTCTCCAACGCCTACTACTCATGTGGGAAACTGTAGGACGTTTCTATTGGCCGGCGTGTTATCTCGGGACACTGCCGTTACGCCTGCTCTTGCATTCCAGCGCCGCTTCGTCTTCTCCTCGTGTCGCCCTGACCGGCGCTCAACACTCTTACATTTAAACGTGGCTTTATACAAAAAAAAAAAAGCCAATAATACTCCGCGTGGAGTTTATTCACGTTATCTTCACACTGTCGTATAAAACATTTGCAAAATCACTTAATGCATGACGTGCTTTACTGTTTGTTAATATGTCATTATATTAGTCTTGTGTCAACGTGGAATATAATTACACAATGTGCCCAGGTACGGCGCATTGCCCCTTTGGTGTAATTTTCAAGTCTCGGTTGAGATTTGTTTGCATGGGGCGGAGGAATATACTGGAAGTAGAACTTCAGCAGGGCTTCAGAAATGTCGGGAGTAACCGTGAATGAACTACAGTAAATTTCTTCAGCGGAAAATTCAAGTGAAATTAGCAGTGGATATTAACTAAACTTTCAACATCACAACATCTACAAATGATTAATTTCTTTAACGAGTTTCTTCACTAACCAACCCAAACTCCCCCATTTTCAAGTTTATAATCACAAGCTAACATTCGCTGCACTTTGTAGATAAGCTACTTAAAACCGTTCAAGGGGCAAGAATTATTTTATATTTTTTAAGTATATTACACCCTTTTCTGTTGTGATATGAAATAATAGTCTGGAAAATGCATGAAAAATTAGAAAAATCACTATCCACAAAGTAATTAAACAAGTTGTAGCGGTCTGCCCATATTTCAACTTTGACCTTTGCGATAAGATTCAAAGTTAAACTAGCCGGAAAAAACTTAATGTAAGTAAACCAAGCGTCAGATTTCAAATAAATTGCAATATCACACTCATGTCAGTTAAATATACATTTTAGCTGAAACCAAATTTCGTGTTAAAAATATGACATTTTGAAAATAGTAAGAATCAAGATTTTAAGTTATAATTCTCATATTTACACTAAAGAAAAAAAACACAACATGCGAGTGGTATTTTTCAAATGATTTGACACTATTATGAAGTTATCATTGTTTACAAGTAGTTTCTGTGATAACTGTTTATTTATTTTTAATGTCCTTAGTTTATTTAAAGTATTGTAAATGTAGCCTTAAGTGATACACAGAATATTGTATTTTTGTTATCATTTTCGTCGTACGTGGTTCAAAGTAAGAAATGGCCTTGATGGGGATTGATCACAGCCGTTTTGAATTTACAATTTTTTTCTCCAAAATCTGACAGAGAATGGATTTACATTATGCGGGCCGACAAGGCATAGGTTATAGCTTGGCGCACTTCCTGAAATATATATATATATATATATATATATATATATATATAATAGGTTTTCTCTTCCTGTTACCATCTTTGTAGTAGTTTGCATAAAATAATCACTTTTCTCTTCTTAGCTGGTTACCTGTTCGGATGTAATGAAGGTAGTAAAACTGCAACAGACTCAGCATATCTGTGCTCTGTCGCGGCAGACATTTTGATTCGACCTTTGATATAGAAGGCATATAGTACATTCACAGTTAGTTCCAAGTTTTATGAAGTCATGCTAGAACTATACTTTCAGAATATTTCACCGTCTCATGCAAACAAAGCTTAACTGAGTCTAGAAAATTACACCAAAAAGACAGCGCACAGCATTCATACGCACTCAGTGTAATAATATTTTTCCTAAGTAGTATTTCGTACTAAGCGTTACCAACACACCTATCTTCACTGATTTTATCTAATTAATTATAAATGCAGATATTATAATTTATATACGAAATTTAATTAAAAGTTCTGTTTTATAAAATAATCAGGTAATTTTATTTTAACATAAGGATGAAACGCTTACCTATAACATATTCAGGAATAAATCCAGGTTGTCATACATGGGGTGATTTTCCTAATTTTTGTTTCAGAAAGTGTGAATAAACCGCGAATATACTATAGCGAGAAGACTGCTACACTGTAAAAATATTTCTGTTAAACTTCCTTAATTGTAATGGAATTTTTTAACCTATAAACACATAAAGCTGCAGATATAGTCATGTTTAGCGTCGCCGCTATACAAAGTTGGGAACTTCCCTATGCATTTGACTGTTTCCTGAGCAAATGTAAGACCGCTACAATGCACTAAGCGTATACACTGGTATGGTAAATTTCCGTTGATTTCTTAGAGTGTAAGTTCAAGGTGGAAGAGACTAATTCTCCTTAACTTAGCCGGAAATTAACCTATTAAATTAGAATAACTAATGAAATAAGAATTTTAATGCATCTTGTGAAATCATAAAAGATCCTGAGAATGTAGAAGAAAACGTTTCCATGGCAGTTGAACCACGTTAAAGGTGGTGTAACAGGAATGTAACGAGCAAGGCGTGAGCAAACAGCAATCTGTGCGAGGCTGGGGACTGGTGGAATACGCGATGAGAAGCGATATGCGAGGGGGGCGAGCAGCAACGCGCAATCACCACAGAATCGGGTAGGGTTAGGGGCGCGCGAGACGGTTTGTTGGTAATTAATCTGCACTGCGAAGCCTGCTGTGTGCGACGCCGCCCTCCTCAACCCCCCCCCCCCTCTTCCCGTATTACGGCCGTCGTAATAAGCAGCTTGGCCGCATCTGCTGAGAGAGTTTGCGTCCGCAGCTCTGGCAGCGGTATTGAAGCAACTTCCTAACAGTCATAGCTTCACAAGCTACTCTCTCCATTAATATTTGCAGGTTTGGAATTCTTATTTAAGTCCGTCCAAAGTACTGCCTGAGAGTCATATACGGCCCCGCGGTTTGAATACATGTTACCAGTCAGTGGCGTTTATTACATAGGCGCAAGGTAAGCAATGCTTAACCTACACATATTGGAAATGTTTGATCCTTTATAGTTTTCGCCGTATCTTTTAAACACATTTAATTCCGAGTTTTCCGTTTCCGATTTGAGAAACACTGTTTTCGTAACTCCCGTACTGTACACGCATAGTGCTGCTAGCTAGTATTTATTTCCACAAACGGGAGCGACTAGCGATGAATCGAACTCGCAAGCAACAACACGCCACACGCTCGAGCTCCTCCATCACCAACCACGTTCCTTAGGCAGAGTAAGCAGTCATTCTGTTTGCGTCCTCCAGTCCTACATTATACGTTGGAAAGTGGATGAAAGCGTTCGGGAAAACGAGAGTTTGCCTATAATTTGTCATATGCTTTCTAAATAATATTCAGTTTGGTTATTATTACATTCATTTCGTTTCTGTTTTATAGCTAATGTTAGGTATTATAAAATGATAAAAAATACATGTGGACGGTAAGAAGAAGTCGGAAGTTGCGTCTGTTAGTAGAATTCCTTATCCTGTAAAAACCTCACTACACGCCACTGTGTGTAGTAGAGTGTTACAAGGTGAGCTAATGCTTTCTCAGTGCTGTACACACTAGGCGCACGCAGCAAGAACCAGTAACGTGAGTGGAGTGGGGGTGAAACTGGATGTAATGTGGCCACTCACGAGAGAGCGGTGAGACACACATTACACACATGCTGTGACGTCAATTGCATTACGACATTTAAGTGGCCAATGCGTTAAACTAGCAAACGACTAGGCATAGCTCAGAGCAAAACACAGCTTACCTTGCAACAGTTCACCACACGCCACTGTCTTCAGTGCGTATGAGACGCGCCAAATAAAAGTCGCCCCTGTCTGCTTCAGCTTCCGGAGTATTTTTCTACCAGAAATTAATTATAAAACGTATATTATAATTAAAATAGTTATACTAAACTAAAAGAAATGTCCAAGTCGACTCTGCTTTATGGTTTCTTCTGTTTGGCCCGTCCTAACAAAAAAATTTGTGAACCTCCTCCTCATAATATCATTATATATTTTGAACAGAGAAGTCTTTAAATAGTAGTACTATTGGGGTGTAAGTAGTACTATTGGGGTGTAAGTAGTACTATTGGGGTGTAAGTAGTACTATTGGGGTGTAAGTAGTACTATTTGGGCGGAAGTAGTACTATTGGGGTGGAAGTAGTACTATTGGAGTGGAGGGAGCATATGTTTTTCCCCATTATTGCGTATTGTTTTCTTTCACAAGTATATTCGTAGGAATTTTGTTTTAATTACGTTTCAAGTATAGCTGTTTTAAAATAGTCTTAACTATTACTTAGTGTTTGTAAATATGCAGCAACTAAACAGGACCAGTTCACTAAGAGGGACAAAGTAAAAATAAAAAATCATTGAACGGAAGATACCATGCAACTCCTAGTCAAGTAGCAAACCCATTACAGAAATAACTTATAATTAACTAGTACTTTGTTGTAAGTGATATGTCTAAAATATGGCCGATGAGTCACTTCACATTCCGTTAAGTGGCATTTCTTATGTTGCAGGTGATGAAATAAGAATCTACGGCTGATGAATTAACATATACCCTCTAAGACCGTATCGTGTACCAACAAACAACAGCACACAGGAAACTCAAGTAGGCACAGTCAAAATGATCTCGCTGTGGGGTTTCAGAAAGGCACATCAGCAAAAACAATCACAAATATTTTTGCTCCCATCTTGAAATGAAACAAGTTACATCAAATACGGAGCCCGCAGAGTAAGACCATCAACAAGACAAGTAACCTGTGCTGCGTTAGTCGAATGATCACCTGCACAGTCTGCTTGTAAGGGATCACACGAACTGGGAGTTCCACATACAACGTTAGGAAGACACGTGAAGAAGTATTTTAGTTGAACACCATTTAAACTTTCTTATGTAAGCTAATCAAGAGCTGGCATAATGAGCAACGTAAAGCTCGTGGACAAATTCTCCAGGTCTTTCAAAGAATTTCACGTGAAGAAAAGTGACCTTCTTGAACGCGTGAGCAATTTAACGTAGAGTAAATGCGATAAATATTTTCTTCTTGAGTACAGAGAATCTACACTTCTTTGAAGAACTGGAAGATAACCCACCGCATATGTTGATGTGGGTTGAAATGTGCGCCACATTTGTTATGTCCATATTACTTTGAAGGTGTAGTGAATCATATTAACTACCCTACCAAGTAAAAGTGACTGATTTTTCCTCAACTGCACAATTGGGGACTTCTTGGTGAAGTCAGCAAGTGCCAGCAAGTTGTGGCACCAGCAAATTATGCAGTTGTCTTAAGGGAATATCTTAATGAGGTGTTTTGAGATAAATGAAGTGGAAGTGGTTGAACAAAGTTACCAGCATCTCTAAAACGGCCTAGAGCCGGTTTCACGAACAAAGAATAAACTAGGTTCCAGCAAAGCGACACTTAAGCTCAAGAAGCCCTTAAAGATGTCCAGATGTTTCACCATTATGAAACTAATTTTTGTAAGTGCGATCTTAGCTGGGTGTTACTTAGAGAAACAAGTTTCAAATATTCTCATGTTGGTATTAATGTGTTGTGGTCATGTGACTAAGCAAACCAATGAGAATTATTTCAAAGAAAGGAAAAAAATATTTTTTCCCCTGATATGAGCAAACGAATCCTAACCAAATATTTGTTTTATAATAAGCAATTAAAGCTTTATTGTTTGACTGGAAAATGTTAACAACCAATTAAAATAGATGTGTATTCGATTTGTTCAACTAACTATGCGTACCGAAATTTATTTTGTTAAAATTACGTACATGAATATATAAGTTTTTAATTTTTCGAGGCTAATTTACTATCATGGAAGTGTTGTGTTGCAATTCTGTGATGTTTTGTGATCTCGTTTTTATTAATTATCAGTGCCAAGTGTGATTTTTTGCAGTAAAAGTTTCAACGATCTATATAGGCCTGGACTGTTTTTTACTAGTCAGAATGTTAATTGTTTTGTTTTATCTACTCGAATAATGTTTCAGACTCGTTGCATATATTTATGTAGCTTTCATCAAGCATACATATATATACATATATATAATGCTTTATAAAAAATAATACATTAGGTTAATGATACATTTTAAAATAAAACTGTTGTCTTGTTTAGGTACAGATTATTCCCTAAACGTAATGTATATTCCATGTAAAAATCGCATTGCCCTTAAAAACAACACTGGGCCTACATTTACTACAAAACTATCCCGAGTTTTTCTACTTAATAGAACTGTTTTATGTTTTACGTGCATTACTGTTACGTTTTAAAGTTACACAATGAAATGTCTCGCCGATAATATTTCAAGCAATTACACTGTGAAGAAAATACATCGCCCCATTGAGGATAGAATGGTTAAATGTTAACTTTCATCACTAACTAGGATTGAACTTTCTGAAATTGGGATAGTTTGTTGATAATACCATTGACGATATTCATGCACAATTTAGAAACGCCCAGTGTCCGAATATGAATAAATACGATTATCACCTGTCGCACCTGTATGATATCTGCAATTGGACTCTTGTTAGATTTTCTAATTCAAAACAAAGTCGAATGTGTGCAAAACTTGTACTGAAAATTTGTCATGTGTAGTAAAACAATGCATTATATTATGTCCAGTCTCAAATTCAATCACAGTAATCATATATTTTTACGTATCGTACATACAAGCGTAGACACATTTTCGCTGTAAAAATTATAAAGTGTAGTGAAGGCAAACATATTTTCCATTTATTTAAAATTCTTCCGTAGCTTGTGCGAGCTCAATAAAATCCTACATTGTCACTCAGCTACCTGCCTTTACACTCAATTTTCTATGTATATGTTGATTTTGCTTCTTGAAAATACCTGGAAAATACACATAAAAATATGGGCCTGCCACGAGTTTTGTTTTCGACCATCGCCATAGGTTATTTCAGTAAATAAGGACTTGCACCCTGACTCAATAACCATGTTACAGAATAATTTCTTATTTTTATATATAAAAAGATATAATTTATAATACTAAAACTTTACAACACATAGCTTTAGAATTATCAATCCATTAGGAAATGTAGCTGGAAAGAGCATGACAATGGAAGTGTTCCTATTAACCAATAATAGACTTTTTACAAGAAAGGAATGAATATACATTTGAGTCAGTAAATGCAGTTATCGATAATGTATTATTAAAACTGGTAACAAGTAGAGGTAAATTTCCTTTTAACACTAATATTGGTATTAATAAAAATTCTACATCGGATATTGATATAACGTTTTCACTCATCCATACCTTGCCTTGTAAAAAAATTGCCAGTGTTCTCATTGCTCTGCGTATTTACTATACATTCAATGTCACGCCCGATTTATGACAAATCACGACGAAAACTGGTTATATTTATCCCGACTCTTCTAGATCATTAAAGGTTAGAGAGTATACATTGTTAAGAACGTTGCTCAGTGGCGTTTCTCAAAAGGCAATGCCTCCATTCCATTTTTTATCAAAATAAATATTAGGAATAACAATTATGAACTGCATATAAATCAATTTTCAAAATAGTATCTTATGGGCTGTAAAGGCGTGAGACGTACACACATTCGTATCCCCGTGTACATGTGTATGTTATTTCCCGAAGCATGTGAAACATTTATGTACGTAGACGAATGCGAACGCTGTATGAGCGTGCATCTCATTAAGCAGAAAACCTTTTTCACACTGCGAGAAAAGGTGATTAATGATAACGTTTAAGGCTCACTCTATGGATGTTTGTTTTAAAGTGACAATACAACTGTCGTCTCTGTAAGATCCACGTTTACAATTATGATGTGCATAATTGGATAATGTCTGAGAAGTTGGCAGCTGTGTGTGTTTATATTTACAAGCGTGTAGTACAGCACACCATTGTATATTGTACACTGAAACCTCGGACTCATAACAATGCGAAAAACATTGACACTAGTGTTTATCAGTAATGTTAACACTAACGAGCGCATGAGAACTAGACATAATAAAGAAAGTCGCAGTATTCTACTTCAGACTACGTACATTACAAAATATAACTATTTCTGCACTAAACATCGCTTGAATGCAATGACTCGGTGCCAATCACTAATAGTCAAGCTAAGGCCGTGTCCGTAAGGACAAATTCGTTATTTCGTAATTTGTAATTTCGTATGTTTCATTCCGGACGTTGTCGACAGTCACTTGTTTAGCACTCGCGCAACACATTCTTACATCAACAGTGAAAATATGTTTTATATACATTAAATGCTTAAAATGGACGCAATACTTCTACAATCATCATTGGAATACTACTAATGTGTTAATAAACAAGACAATAATATAATATCCAATAACGACTTAAAGTAAAACATGTGTAGCGAAATATATAAACAAAGCACAACACTTACTTGCATTTTAAAACATGTCTAGGGTATTTTATGGAGAAAAAAAAATCAGTACGCATTCGCACATGTGTTTATTGAATGTCAAAACCAACATGGCGCTAATTTTGTCATTGTGTATTTTTGCTAACATCTCCGCTATATACAAGATACGAAATATCAATGTAGCAAATACTTTACAGTGTTTGTATATACTAAATATCAATTTACCAAATACGTCACAATGTCTGTATAAAATATCGGGTCACATGATCATTTTGTCAACACAATCTGCCATTTCGTTTACAATACAAAACCTAATGGATTTAGAATTAAGCGGTAGGTGCTTCTCTGTCATACAGAAACACGTTATCTCTATTTGCAGTTTTCCATTAATATTTTAATTCTTAATTTCAGTGAATTTAAATAGGCAGCAAGCCTGTCATGTTTACTTTTGTTCCCAACAACACCTCGTAAGAAACAACCATATTAAAGCAGATCATTCTTCAAAGTCGATATTTGCTATTAGAGAAACTTATTATTTGTGAACAAATATAATCGTCAACATGTGCACATACACGCCTTTGTCATATTAATATATACTTACATTACTGTACATAACAGTTTCCCGCCAACAACACCGACTGCTCTGTATTGATTGGTCGTAGCCTCAAGATGTTTTCTAAAGATATAAAATACAACTATTTATTTCAATGCTTAAGGAAATCCCACCAACGCACACGACCTGATAAGGTTCCACTGGGAACCAAAATATAAGAGAACACACTCGTTTCTTCTGCACACATCTTAACGCATAATATAATGCTTAAATATTTATATTGTCAATACAGCTTTATTTCAGACGTCGCAGCTTACGCTGCATTACGGTGTGTAGGTGTGTATAAACGCACTCCAATTAATACATTTATCTGTTCGTAGTATACATTTGTTACCAAGAATAACAGAAATATTATTAAATATCTTGACTGCGTCAAAAGTTTTCGTGTATTCTATACTGTTTGTCGTCTCCTAGCCAACAAATGGATAATGAGAACAATTTACGGACACTATGTACAAAATGGAATGATTTGTGAGAGTAGGGCATTCTTGTATGTTAACTTTGTGGCATATTTACATAATTATAATTTACTTTTCCTAAACTAGTTGTGTTCTGCGTGTCCCATGTTTTGTTGACTGAACAAATACTTTTTCGTTAACGACCACTCATTTTGTTTGCACTATTTTACTGTACTAACGAAATATGTTTTATAACATGTAAGATCATCTTCTTAACAAGGAGTGTTCATTCATACAGCAAGTGTAGATTCGATTCGTTTATCGTGGGTAATTTATTTTTACTAGCATTCCCCTACCACTTAACAATGTTAATTGTAATATGTTAGTATAATACTAGATGTGTGTAATGTATCATATTTTTAAAACATTTTTCTTCCGACATTTTAAAAGGATTTAATAATTTTCTGGTGCCCAAATTGTGCGAAAGGCGTGAGTCGTTTAAGCCATACTTACACGATGCCATGTTTCTGCTACTTTCTGTTATACTCATGGGCACAACAAAAGGCATGCAAGTTTCTATAGCAGAAGGGAAGAAAGAACGCATCCGTTCAAGCTCACGCCTTATCTAAAATACTAATAGAAACTTGTAAATGGTAGCAAAACAACTCGCAGGGGACAGGGGTACAAATGAAATCAAATTTTATATGTAGGCGCTTTGTGGTGCATCCAAAAGGTATGACAATTATTCATTTTTCCCCTGAAGACTGCAGCTGTTTTGTTTTAAACGCACGAGTACTATTACTGTATGGAAAATGACATGAGTAACGGCACTGCTTATGTATGGAAAACAAGGTAATGTATTCACATTTATGTACGACGGACATTTATACAACTTATTAAAACATTGTCATATTATTTAAACAAGGGCGTAGCTAGGAATGCAATCTTGACTGGGGGGAGAGCGGGGTAGGTTTCTTACATCTATTTTTGAACAAAATACAAAATCTTTATTATTACAAATTTAAAGTTACATTATTATTTATAATCAATGGCTTCATGTACAGATATGGAACCACACAATGCTATAAACATTCTTCATGTTCAAGGAAGATCACATATTCCTTGAATTAACGTGTAATATTCTTGTCATTTTGACTGGGGGAGGGGGGTTTATGTTCCAATATATCAACCCCCATCCCAGCTACGCCACTGTTTTTAAATGTGTATCTTTAATGAGCATAATAATAAAACTTGTGCTCTCCGTAATTAAACACTCTTTTACGGTTATACGGCCAAAAGAAGACAGAGCTGTTACAATACTAAACGTAAGACTTTCATGTGTGCCTGATAACATTACTCACGCTATACAGCTCAAATTATCTGCTTTGGAAAACAATCGATGTGATTAGCAAACAACCACAGCTCATAGACTGCACTGTGGTGGTACTTGCGTATTATTACTTTTAGACAAATATATTCTGGAAATAAACATTTTCTAACAATAAACTAAGTTATAAACAGCCATGTGTCACATAAAAAAACTTAATACCGTCGGAGATTCGAGAGCTTACACTAATCCACTGAGCCACACAAACCACTTGCAGTGCATACGTGTGATATCACACAGAATGAATCCACAGTTATCGCATATTTTGTAAAGTGGTGTTTGTTCTTTTATTACGACCGTATGAATAATATGCAACGTTTCCCGTTACTTAGGCGTAAATTATGTTTCATTTTGTTCATAAATATGTTTTACAGAACTTGTAATCTTTTCGTAAACGGATATATACGACGTGAGAAAGGAACTCTGGTGTCCGCCATCTTGTTTTACCCAGCTTGTGAGTATAACAGACATTCAGAACACTTTCTACTGCTGCGGCGTTGGGACTGGTAGGACGAGAGATGGAGTATGAGTGAGAGATAGAGGGTAGATGTCAATGCCGACATTCCCCACGCTCACGCCACGGAAATGGACTAGCGCTACGTGGTGTTCATCCTTCGAACTACAGCTGGAGTGGTCAGAAAACTTAACCTGGGGAAGTCCACTCTAGGTATATCTTTACTCAATGGTCGAAGGTAACATGCTGTCTGCTGCGTGCTGGACTGGTGGCACACATGCCATTGTGTCTCGGCTTCTATTGTCCAGATACCACAACCGCCTCATACTTCAATAGACACGTGATAGCCGTCGCTGGCGTGCTGAGTGACAAAATGTAGTGTTTTTAGACGAACCCCGCTTCAACCTGTCCTACAGTGATGGGCGCATACTTTCTAGATGCTACTGTGGTGTTCGCAATCTGGCAGCCTGAATTGTGGAGCAGCATAACGGACAAACACACCAGATGTGATGGTTTGGAGCGCCATTGGATACAACATGCGATCTCGACTCTTACGTATTGAGGGCAATCTGAACAGCAACCGCTACATCAGGGAAGTTTTAGAGCCCGAGGCACTGCCCCTCCTTCAGACCACTCCACGTGCCATATTTCATCAGGACAATGCCCGGCTACATGTTGCGAGGAATGTGCAAGCCTTCTTCAATGAACGACTGGTACCAGAGCTTCCCTGGCCTGCACGTTCGCCTGACATGTTGAACATGTCTGGTATATGGTTGGTCGCTGACTTCTTCGTCACGGTCCTCCAGCAACCACTGTTGATGCTTTGTGAACTCACATACAAACCGCGTGGAGGGAGATTCTCCAGGAACGTATCTATGTCCTCTTTGATTCCATGCCACGAAGTTTAGGGGATATGATTGCAGCTCGTGGTGGCTTCACAGCGTACTGAACTCTCGAGGACAGAGATCACGTACAGTTCTGTAATCCTAATCAATTGTGTATTTTCGTGTATAGGCTGTTCACTGTAAAGTGATTTGTTTTGAGGCCCTAGCTGCGGTCAGGTGTTTTCACAACATGTCTGCCGGCCGGCTCAGATGTCGGTCTCTCACTCCCCTCGGCAAAGACTCATCATAACCGCACTGCTTATTTATTCTCGCAACACTCTATTCACAATTACATTATGAATTTAAAAAAAAAAATAACCAACTCGGATTTCTTTAAAGTATTTTATGAGATTATTAAATGTGATAAATTAACATTTTATATTGTACTGCTCTATTGTACATAATTTTCACAAATAAAATATATATATATATTTATTTTATTTTATTTTTTTAATCCATACATCGACTTTATTTCGTGGCCAGCCAAAAGCTAGACACACATTTTATTGCCCCCGTGCCTATGCTTTTTTTGGGTAATGAAGGGGTATAATTATTTCCTTGAGCATATCATTGTGGCATGGGTATCTTATAACTTTCTATCATTTGGATGTATCTGGCTACGAACTTTTACTTTTATTTTGTTTATATTATTTTGAATGCCATCACCCTTTGATTGGTTATTGTTCTATATAATTTTAAACTCTATTTTATTTTACTGCCAAATTGCTCGGAGGGTGAGTGTGGCGTGGTTTATCTTGCCGTCTACTCTGTCTCTGCCAGTAATCTAAGGGTTATCATTTATTGGGATGTCTGTAAAGTAGCTTTACGACTTTGAACGTTAGTAAAAACATATTGGGAGGACGTACAATGTTGATTCCAATACACAAATGAAGCAACACGTCAAGCTGCATGTGCACAGACTATAGTTCGGAAAAGTGTCACCGCGAGTGCTGTGGAAAAATAAAATCAGTTACCCAAGTGCGAAGAAAATTCCGCACTCGGTATCAAAAAAAAAAACACCACTCAATAGGCCAACAATTTACTCCTAGCACAGGAACTTCGTTGATACGGGATATTATTTAACACATAACATGAAAACTGGCAGGCCACGTGTTTCTGAAGTTGTCGTGGAACAGGCTAGGGAATGCTTCGCTCGAAGTCAACGAGACATGCATCCCGGGAAAGTAGGATTCCACAAACGACGTGTGGCGCGTTTTACGAAGACGTTTACACCTAACCCCGTTTCGTTCATTGATAGAGCAGGCCATTTCAGATTGTGATAAACATGCGCGCAAGGAATTTCGCACGGAAATGTTGCGACGGAATGAAGACGATTAACGATTTCTGGACTCAATTTATTTTTTTTCAGTGACGAAAGCACGTACCATGCAACTGGCAAAGTCACTGCCACAACTGCAAGACTTGGGGTTGTGAAAATCTTCGTGACTCCTTGGAACATCTTCGTGACAGTCCGTGGTTTTACCCTCAGAAAATATCACGTGTACGTGCCCTTTTTCTTCAAAGGAGACGACCATTGCCGACATAGTGTACCTGGACATGTTCCAACAGTTTCTCATTCTTAAACTTGAAGACGACCAGGAAGGACGCAATAACTTCCAGCAAGACGATTCATCCCCATTACCTTGTATATGTACGCGAGTTTCTCGACAACCGTGCGCCAGGTCGCTGGCTTGGCCAAGCCGCACCGATAGCATGGCCAGCTCGTTCACCCGACCTCACACCATTAGATATTGTCTCGTGGAGCTACGTCAAAACTCGAGTGTACGTGGCACCCTTACCTGCAAATAAGGCCGAACTTCGAGATCTAATTACTGCCGCAGTTGTTGATGTGACGCTGGCGATATTGCTTGGCGTGTGGGAGAAAATCGACTTCAGATGGGACTTTGGCTGTGTAACCAATGAAAGTCCCGTGGAACCATAAAAGAAAGGTGTGCATAAAACTTGAAGTGTGTGGTTTAATTTGTATGTTGGAATCAACATCGTGATTGTTTATTAATATTCAAATTTGTAAAGCTACTTTAGAATCATTCTTATAATAATGTATAAATTTCTACTCTTCTTTTCTAAGCCATTGTATTGCAGCTTCACATTATATAAGTATGTTAACTATATCACTCTTTCCGTTACACAGCAGCCCCGGGAGGGCTGCCTGAGAACTCATTTTCGATCCCCCTCGCTTCAAATAAACCTTCCTTTAGTGTGGATTCTCGTCATATAATTCTCACATCCCATGTTCCATCGCCAAGTCCGTATATTTGCAGTATCTATTACTCTGGTTCCTTGCCTAGGTCATTGTTTCTACATCATTATTATTATTGATATTCCTTGAACAATACCACGTCTGCATCATAATTTCTAGCTTCTCCCGAGTGGAAGGGCAAAGTCCCAGCAATCTCGTATGTTGCCTTTTAATGAACACTTTGCAAGATATATCTAATTACAATGGGATTACCCAGGCTATGTAGTGGGTCCACTCCAACTACAAAATTTTTTTAGCGGTTATTAAAACCACTATATTGTCAATATTAGGGTATGGTATCATTTTCAGGAAGGAGTATCTTCCAATTCTTGTAAATTATTGGGTACCTACATATCAAACTCTTATAATCATGTTTTTTTTTATGCGGGTGCGCTACTGGATTAAATAAACGTTCGAACTAACGGAAATTACAAATTCTTTGGTGTACCGTGTAGCTATAAAACAAACATCGCCGGCTAGTGGCAGTAGCTTAACATATACTTGTCGTAACTACTTACCAAACTTATAAAACTTCTGACACTTCCGAGTCAACGCCAAGTAGGTGGCCATACAGTCCCCACATTATTACTATGAAAAATACATATATTACACCAGAAGACACTTCATATACTACTAAGGTCATATGACTATGATTCCAGAGGTTCTGGACTCAGATACAGTTGAATAATTCAGAAAGATTTATAAATATTTTACCACGTATGCCACCCCTCTCCCGCAGTGAACATTGAAACATAAAAGCGAGGGTTTTGAAAATCCCTGTTCCTTCTTCTTTTTCTTCTTCTCCTTCTTCTTCCGTTAGGGTCTTCTATGGACCACGAGCCAGTTTCAATGTTTCGTCCTTTGCTGTTGTTTCTTCTTCCTCCAGTTCTCCTTCATCGTCTCACTGTGTGTCTTTTTCCTGTCCTCGGACCATTCCGAGCCTGTTTTCTTTCCCTTCCTGCATTGGAATCCTTCCGTTTTAACACTTTCTTCTTATTATTTATATTATTCACGTAAGAATTTGAAACTGATTGTTTGAAAGTGCGATTGCCGAAGAGCATCAATTACTTCTTCCTGCCTTATTTTATAAGATATATTTCTCCCGTTTTATCTGCTACCATTGACCGAGTAACTAAAGACTGAGTAAGGCCGCTTGCGCACGCGCCGGTTATGCCGGAGCCGGAGCCGTCACGGACACCGAATGGCTCACAAGTCAAATTATATTTATGGAGCGCTGCACGCGTTGTTCGGTACGGCAAGGAAGCCGGCCCGGCTACCGGCATACCGGAGTGCAGCCTAGACATGCCGACAGCCGCGCCGGACCGGTGTCGGCCAGGCTGCAGGGTCAAATGATTCCTTATTGCCACCCGCAACCATAGACTAAAGATGAGGTAGACCGATCTCGCTGGCTGCGCTCAACCAATCTCCGTGTCCCAACATTGAACTGCTCACCTGCCTACATTCCTGTCAACTATGGCGTGGATTGGGTTTGAGGTTAGAACACTGTTACATAAACAAGTGCTCTTGAGATGTTTTTATACTTCCTATAATCAATTTGTCATGCTTTTTGATTACATTCAAACTGGTAAAAGTACTTTATTAATATAATAGTGCTTGTCGTTTAAAAATTAAGATGTAAACAAACACGTTCTTCACTGTTGACCATATGACTTTGACAGTTGTGTAGGAGTTTTGTAGGATTGGGGTAGGTGAATGTTGGGTACATGCGCAGAAGACGTATAAGCTGTCTGCCTCATATTTAGTCTATGCTCGCCCACCGTCGTCCGGGAATGCAGCCACAGCGGCTGTGCCGTCGCTCAAATTATTTTAATAGATGTTCTTGTAGTGACTAGGCAATCGTGTTCTTACTTTATATCGCTATTTAGGATCGATAAAAAGAAGGCTAATTGCCTCTAAAAAAAATATGAAATGTAGGAAATGAAGCTTGAATGGGGAAAGAATATATACAGGTTGGGGCTGAATTGGACCGACAAACTTCGTGCGCCCGGTAAAACATATGCAGGTTGGGGCAGTGACTTTATTTCTATGGTTAATTTCAAAAGTGCTCACTTTATCGTGAACAGCCTGTAACATATATTAAACGGAGATGACATACTACCTCACATGCACACGAATGGTCGTTGCATATTCCTTCATTAAAAATAAATTTTGACGGCCGACTAATCATAAATGCTATAAACTATAAAAAAAAAAAGGCATTTTGTAGGAAAAAAGAGTAAAGATTAATTTATGAACTGTAGCGAAGAATCACGCACAGAAAATGTGCCAGTTCATTGATTGAGAGATAAGGTAAATTCAGCTTTGTATAATAGAGCAAACAGTTAAAAAAACTTCTAAACATATTGCTTTAGCAGAAAATTAGTTGTACAATGCAATGCTGGCGGCAAATTATCATCAGCTAGGCTCACACAAACTCGAGTTGTTTGGGAGCGAGCATTGCCGGGATCCAGCCCCTGGTAACCGTGGATGTGTGCGCTCTTCCTCTACACTAAGGAAGAAAGTTTTGTTTACTCAAACTAAGTTTGTTTGGCGCAAATAATATACTTTTTTTTATATAGGGGCACTGAAATAATTTGTTGTTTTAAACAAAATATTTCTTTGTTCTTATTTGTTTGCTCGAAACAAAGATTTATTTGACACTAAGTAAATACATAGAACAGTTTCAGTTAATACAAAAAAAAATATGTAAGCACGACCGATGTTCAAACCCAGATCACCTGAGCCCGAGACACTGCAGCTAAAGTAACTACAGGTAAAAGTGGGGTGTTTTTTAATACACATGTTTTCAAATACTGGACGTGTGCAAATTCATGTTTCAAGTTTTATAGCTGTACACTTTATTTTCCTGTTGAACTTGTTTTATTGCGATGTTTATTGCATATTTAAGTATCAGTCAGTGAACTAGCAAACACTGTTGCTATCCTAATTGTCACAAAAATGCAAACAAGCACTCGAGCTGTAATGTCGTACAAAGGAAATCAAATTATATGCTATACAAATATAGATACATAGTTGAAGTCTAATTAATTTTGTCCCAAAACAGAGGTTTTGTTTATTCATGTATGTATCTTGTTAGACGAAAGAAATTAATTTAGTTACTTTTCAAGGTTCGTTCACTCAACAAAATATATTGTTGGGCAACCAAACATATTCTTGTCCTTATACAAACAAACATTTGTTGGCCTTTGTCTCTGTGCAGTTACAGTAGTTACAAGTGTAACTCGCCACTTACTCCGCCAACGTCGTCCTTCATTGGTGTAAGGGAGTTCTTTTACATTTTCATCACATACTCCTCTGCTTGCCTTCATTATCTGTGACTGTTTATTCATTGGGTTTTTTTTTTTTTTTAGATTGCGTGATTTTTTTTTTTCAAAATGAAACGTCAAAGGCAAAATGTGACGAATGTTGTGATTTACAAATAAAATAAACCAATGTATTAGCAGGAAATTTGACATGAGAAACTGGAAGGCTCTTCCTAACTTCAGTGTAGCAGTTAGAGTTTGTGATAAGTATGCAAGAATTTCTTTATTTCCCGCGATGTTTACAAATTGCAGAAGCATTTTCTTCTAAGATTTTATGGATGTCTTGAAGTAGCAGTTGGTATCTTATTTCAGTGTGATTTATCTCATATATTCGTGTATGTCAGTGTTAATTATTTGCACATTTGTTGCTAAGAAAGAGTAATCACCGAGTGATTATGTGTAAAAACTGGACAGTTTGTAGTACGAAAAGATAACAAATTTTTCCGTGGCCAACACTCTTAAAGCGGAGATGTGAAGGTTGCCCAAGAGCCAACGTGTTTTTATTCAGTATATTTATTTATTTAAAATATATTATGGTTTCATGGCATGCCAATAATAAATTAATAAAAATAACACTTTATTTAAAAATAATAGTCATTATGTTTACACCATACATATGATGATATTAACTTTAAACTATAATTAGCGAAAATTTCAGAAAATATACATTCAAGCATTTTTGGTCTCAGTTAAAGTGTTCATAGTTCACCTGTAGTAAGAATTTAACTACTAATCATTATGAATTTGAATTTTATCAAAATGTTAAAAAATGTAAATATGTGTAAACGACATAACTGATTGCAAGAAAATTTCCTTCGTGATAGTTTGATGGCATAGGCAATAGTCTAGAGGTTTAGCATTACGTGTTGATTTGATAAATTTTGAGATTCATTCGAAAATATGGTATAACCTTAGAATCACTTAAGTTCGTCTCATCATATCTTTAAATAATTTTCCCCAGTTATCGTAATTTTTTAGACTGCCATTTCATATAAGATCAAAAAATTTGTAATATACAAAAAATTCAGAAAATGTTATAAAGTCTTGAATGCTCTAGAGGAGCTTGTCTACCCTGAGCTTCAACTGTGTTTGGAATAAAAGTTTGTCGTCATGAAACTAGTAAACGTGCGCCCAATTTTCTTATCTACGAAAATAAATATGCTTCAGATAATGATTAATAATTTTAAGACAGCATGCTCACAATTCGCTGTTCACGGTAAAGTGAGCACTTTTGAGGCCATATTAGTTTTTTCCTTTCAGTCAAATGTTATTCTTCCCCCACTCCTTAAAATAAATATTGCCATGTAAGTATTAAACACAGTTTACATATTTGACTGCACTTGGAAGTCAACGTCTAGGGCTACAATAAAGAATTTTTATTGGTTATTATTCCAAACGAGAAGGCCTTAAAAAGTACTCACTCTACCGCTAATGCCTTAGAGAAGCATAACTTCGGAGCACTGCAGTGCGGCTGAAAGGTTTTTTTTTCTTCAAAATACTGTATATATCAACATTACACGGGCCAGATATATACAAATATGACAAGAGATACACTGAACCTGCCTACAGACTCTCCATTAATAAAATGATAGGGCCACCGTTTAAAGTTCCTCAGACACACGCAGCATGAAGAGAACACTGCACGCGTATTTCAAAGCCTTGCGCATAACGATGATGTCGCATTCGATGCACGTAGAAGTGTCGTCCTTACAGCTCCGCGTTTCTCGGCCTGAAACAACTCCGGGCATGTGGGACCTTAATAGACGCAGTAAGGCGAAATAAAAACGAAACAATAATTAGACATATTCGGGTAGTCACGTCGAGTAAGACATTTGTGCGTGAGGGGAGAGGAGAGGGAGATTTAGGCGACCCTTAAGAGCAGGATGGAACCCCGTGGGAACTCCGCGTCTAAGGTCAAGAAGCGAGGGAGCTATACGGGCGACACTAACACGCACGCCTAGTACCCCATCGCTCCTACGCGCAAGGCGTGCAGTGTTTCCGTCCTAACACTGTACTGTGCAAATTAGATTCGTGTACATAGAGGTTTCATTACACGCGATGAAAGCCCGCATATTAAACTATACGCCCGTATCTTTGTACTTTCCTCTTTCCGCGTAAGGAAACTGCATAGGCAATCTTTAAAATGCGATGTTTGGCCACTTTCGTGAATTTTTTTTTTCTCCGAGAATACAATTGATATGACAGAAGTAAAAAAAATAGGGGCATATATATTTTTTTTTTTCCTGATAAACATTCGTTTTTGCAGAACATGTATTTACCGAGAAACGCGTATTCGTGCAAACAAATATTTCACAGAAAATGTTTGTGTGGGGTCCATCCCACTCTTAAGATCGAGGTCTTTTGAGCCGATGGGGGTGAAGCGAGGTGAGTAAGTAGCAGCGCCGGAATGCAAGGGCAAGGGAAACCGGAGATCCCCGAGAAAACCCACTAACCATTGGCACCGTCCGTCACGATTCCCACGTGGAAAACTCCGGGAGCGACCCCGTCTATAATCGAACCCAGTTCGCATAAGTGAAAGTTTACAGTAGTAGTTTAACATCTACACCACCGCGGCTCCACGATGACAAGGAGCGCGTCTCTGTTTCCTAGCTGTAAACTTCGGCAAACTTTCCCGTGACTGTAAGGACAATTTTGAAAATGTTACTGATGAATTTAAAAGACGAAAATGAGGTGGAAGTAAATAAATAGCTGAGCTGGGGGAGCGGACAGCGTTCCACAAGAAGCCCGTACACTAAAGGCACTTTCGAAAGCCCTGCTTGAGATCTACTTGTAAGTACATTGTGTAATCTTCCGCCTTATGTAAAATTAACCTTGCCGTAGACCTCGTCACTTTATTCATGCGCCGGTCAAGTGAAAATGAGTAATTATTAGAAAAGTAAATATTCTAGAATTCTGGTTATTTTTACACTTCCGATGCATTTTAAAAAAACAGAGGGAGAAATAAATGATTTAAGTCGTCACAAATGGTTATCTAACACTTTTTATTCGACGTTAAGATATGGAACTTCTTTCCATCCATCGTTACCAACTTTATTGGGCGCATGTAACCCAGTGAGCTCGTTGAAATATACGCAGGCAGGGGCAGTGAAATCTTTATAAGGTTGATTTCAAAGGTGTTCACTTTATCGTGAACATACTTTACTTACACACTACCCATGTGAGCCGTCTTCACTGGCCAAGCAGTAGTATACCAAACTTACAGTCGATGCCATTCGCGAAAACATAAGCACGATTCCCAAACTGCCATTCCGTCCCCATTTCGGAGAAACGCAGACGTATATTGTGTCTATAGCAGCATCCTGATAGAATTCATCTTCCGCTCAGCCCTTCAATCAAACCTCGTGGCGATTCTATTTCCACAGACATTTTCCTTTTTAGCATTCACGAAACTCTCCTAATTAATTTTGCGGCGTGCCCCTACTATTATTATTGTTTTTATCCTACTTTCTTAAGGAAAGAAAAGCTTAGGAGATCACTTTCCTGTGTGTGTATGTGTGTGTGTGTTTGCCCCCCCCCCCCCTTTTTTTTCCGAACTGCCCAGCGGGCAACCCACTTTCATTTTTTGAACGAATTAACCGACTTTTATCAAACTCGGTACACATATAGTACTGAGTAAGTAAACCTGACTTTTATAGTTTTGGACCATGCAGAGCAATTACTTTCAAAATGGTGGCTAATTCTATAAATATGTCGATACGTTATACCTGGGAAACCAGTGAAACGTTTTAAACCACATTTTGTATACCGACAGCGCAAGTTGTAAGCATTGAATTCATAAATAAATATCGTTGTTAGTCCGCATTTTGGAAGATAGCATCACGTTAAAAACAAAGCTTTTTCGTTATATCTCGAAAAATAATCAAATAATTTTCTCTAAATTTGGCACCTAAATAATACTATGGTAAGCCACGTATAACCTACATAAATTACTAAACTTAATAAAGCACCTGTATTCAAAATAGCGGCCATAAAATAATTTAGGTTTATTTGGTGTACCGAACATACCGTCTGACCAATTTCAAACAATTTTGTACGTTGGCCGTATCTATTACAAGCATCATGTAAGCCAAACAGCAACCCCATGTATTCCAACCTTTTTGTAAGATAGTGCTACATAAATTAATATAGTTATTGTGTAATATCCCGGGAGGCAATTGACAGTTCGCTACCAAATTTAGCAAACAATTATTAGGACTGCGGCAGTTGATATGTACAAATATATTTCAAGTATGTCAGACACTTATTTTAAAAATGGCGAAATATCTAGCTATTTTATCTTAGTGTGCTATATCTTCAAAACCATGTAATTAATTATAACTTAACTTTTTATGCTGGGAATATATATGAAGCATCAAATGTGTCTACGCGGAGACCCTTCTGTCCTCCATTTTGTAATATGGCGCCACGCGGAAAAAAAACTAGTTCTTATGACATATATTGGACAATTGACTCATTCCTACCAAATAGCCAATGGCAAACAAGTAGTATTGTGGTAGGTAAGTAATATTAATTTACATTATCTAGGTATATCAGACACCTATTTCCAAAATAGAGTCCATGTAGCTATTTTAGTTTTGTGTTATATCGCCGAAACCATGTAATTCTAATGAAACTTTGTTTTCCTGCTGTATATATTACAACTATCAAATGTGTCCACACAAATCTCCTTTGTCTGCCATTTTGTAAAATAATATCACATGTAAAATTTAACTTACGTGATATCTCCGACAAAAACAACCGATTCCTACGAAATTCGGCAAACAAATAGCACTATGGCAAGAAATGTAAACTGGTAAACTCTGAGAGGGTCGGACATACATTTTTTATCTCCAAATGGCGCCAATATAAACATTTTAGCTCAGAATTTGTTATCTATGTAACTACAAAACTAATTTAAACTTAAATTTGTATGCTGACAGTATCAATTATACCCATAAAAATTGTCTATGCAAAGCCTCATTTCTCTGCTATTTTGTAAGATGCCCCCACACGAAATAATACAGTTTTTATATGTCGTATCTTGGGAAACAATCTAGCGATTTCTTTAAAATTTTGTGAAGAAGTTGTGCTGAGGTAAGTCATACTTATTTATATGTTTTAAGCATTGAAGTCGCTTATTATCCGATTGGAGCAAAGGTTTTAGCTTAGTGTACTATATCTGCGAAACTATGTTACAAACTAAAATTTAACTTTTTATTGTATATATGGCAATTATCTAATTTGCTAATACATGTACTTTCTTTCGTCCATTTATGAAGATCGTCAGAAGAGCACTGGAGGTTTCGTGCCATATATCGAGGACCAATCAACCGATTCATACCGAAATTCTACGCATGCATTACTACAGTATAATATGTAAATTAAAGTGTGTTGCGTGTGGCATGCTAAGTATGGGGTTTATATAAATAACTTAGATTCATTTTATATATATATATATATATATGAAACGTTTCAATAAAATCCGACCTAATTTTGTACATTTTCAGTATTAATTAGGAGCATCATTAATGCGTCCGAAAATATTATTTTGCCGTATTTTTTGCATAATATTGTCAGGTAAGTAAATTGAACATTTTGCCATATTTCCGGAACATTCAACTAATTTTCACCAAATTTTTCACACCTACAGAAGGCCACATAAAGTTATGTGATTTAAATGTTGTAAGACAAAAATTTTCAAAATGGCTGCAATATCGATATTTTCATATGTTTGGCATATCTATTTAAGAATTTAACAAATTTTATCTTAACTTTTAATGCTGGCAGAATGTATTAGAATTATCGTGTACCTAGCTTCTTTTTAGGCAATTTTGTAAGATAGCGTCGTTTAAGAATATAAGGATTTTATGCAATATCTCGGAGACCAATGAACTGAATTCCACCCAATTTTTCGCACATGTAGTGTTATGGCAGGCCATGTAAACGTATGTATTTTTAGTACCTCAGGCACTTATTTTCAAAATTATGGCTTTGTAAATATTTCAGATCAGTGTATCTATCTTTCAAAACATTAGACTGATTACATCCGAAGTAATGGCTCCAAATCTACCTTTGTGGCGCAGTTGGTTGTATGCCAGCTTAATTTTACGAATTTTTCTAAATTCGAATCCCGAGTAAGTCACACGTGTATTTTAATTGTCTTGGTACTGTTTAACATGTTTATGGGTTTATCTCTAATGATATTGATACCTATGAGATGTCGACGCCTCCTACAATCTAAGTTTTTAGAACTTCAGTACCAATTATTTGCACCCATGTAGAGGAAAAGATGGTCATTAGTTATCAGTAACTTCTTGTTACAAGTTTATGCTACTAAATAATAGTATAATTTATAATCTTATTCACAATAAAAAAATTTCTTTTAAAAAAATGCATCTGTCGCACACCTGAGACTAGCGTTAAATTTTTCGAAATATCTGGGCATAGCCAGTTTCATTGATTGATATATATCCTGAAAAAAGAAGAGTGCCAATAATAATTTCTAATTTATTTAAAATTAATTTTAAAAAAGAATGGCAAACGTTAAATCTCGATAATAATGGATATCACTCGCTATTTATAGCCTATATTTACATAATCACCAGTCGCCACAAATAAATGATCAGTCAAATTGTTAAAATATATATCTGTAGACAGTTGACTAACACATACTGAAATTTGATATCTGATAGTTCCTATATTGATAATCAAGTCTGCGCTGCTCTTTCATTCAGTCCCACCATGTTTCGGTAAAGATATCACCAGACTTTTCTGTTTGGAATGTTCTGGAGCACACCTAGCGCTCGCATACACAGTAGCCCTCCACTCGTCAGATACCTCGCCCTCCGCAGCACTCATGCACTCTCCATCGCACACATACTCGACCGCCACACACACACTTCTCTCTCTCTCTCTCTCTCTCTCTCTCTCTCTCTCTCTCTCTCTCTCTATGCCTCGTTTGCCACTGCTCCTATTATTCAAAATCCCTCGATGCCCCGATCTTTGCTATACAATTGTCACACTCAAGACAGGTGTCTATTACAAACTGCTGGCCCACCGGCTGTGACAGTGTTTATATCGTAGGTGTCCTGACCCAGAACATTCTTCGCACCTCTGGACACGTCGAGGAAGGAGTTAGATGCAAGATTCTTGCACATGCTGTCACTTTGTTTACTCCTCCAGCAGAGTGGGGCAGTAATGTTAGTCCAGATGGGCTGTTTATCATTCCTCCTGCCGACCTGGCGACGTAGCGGGGCATGGGGCACGCGCGGGTCGTGGCACTCAACACCACTGCACAGAGACTAACCACCCTAACATTGTCTCTCTCCTGTATACACTTATATCGTTCTTAACCTACCCCTATATATTTCACTGTCCTCTGTTTCGTTTCTTCTCCATAAACGGCGACTCATAAGCGATTTGACCGTTGGTGGGGGATTCAAACTATACTACCAAAACATTACTATTATTATCACCCTCATGGAAATGCAATCTTTTCCAAAGCCGCAAGGCTACAGATTAAGGTGAATGTTGCATGAAAGCAGTATATTCACCCGATTTTCGATATAAGTCGTTTTCCGAAGGGCTTGTCGAAATTTTTTGCCTCGACAAGACACAAATAATAATTTTCAACGCCTTTTTACGTCGTTCGATATCCACTTCCGTCATTATTCTCGGAGCACTGATGGAAGAAAGAAAAAAAAAAGAATGAACAGAGTGAATTTGTAACAATGTAAGAAGGCGCTCAAAAGTGTTATTTACGTGTTGTCGAACCAAATTCTTTTATAAATCCGCTGTAAAACCAGTTATGATAAAAATTATATAAATACACGGTTTGCATGCACCAATCCCCTCAAGCACTAAACAAACAAGTCAGGTCTGAGACAATTACACGTAGACGCAAAGATTAACCAAATTATAGTTAACACTGCTTGCAATTTGAAGAGAGAAAAGTTATTTTTACAGTAATTGTGACCTGTCTCGTATACGCCCACTCGTGTGTGACTAAAGCACTCAATTTCGGTTGTAGATGTGAAGTAATTCCGCGGATAATGCTGCGATGGGGCAACATTGATATGGCTCGTAATGAGGTTTATCAGAAAAACATACAGCTGTGTAACTGGCCTTGCGAATTCTCTCTGCAGCCATCCAAGACCTCTTAGAATTACGGCTCTCCTTGTTTACGTACATCCCTCCCTTTCTCTTCTGCCATATCCTTTGTTATACCCCTATCTCGTTCGCCCTTTCTATCTCCGTCTCTCTCTCTCGCTCTCTCTCTCTCTCACCCACACGCACACACGCATACAGTGTTTCTGAGCTAACCGCGGGCTTTCACGTGCATCTGTTCGGAAATTGTAAAGGGCCGGCTGTGGAACGGCGGAGGTGGGGGACGCACAAACTTCTCTCCAGAGGCACACTGGGACAGAGCCAAGTTAGCAAAAAAAAAAAAGTAAAAGAATTTTCGGCATATTGGGACGTTTGCGGGGAAGAGCGGGTAAAGTGCTGACAGCGGAGTAATCATAATAAAAATTTCCTCATCTTGCCTAACCTCCGAAATTTACTCAATTTGTCAAACTTAAGTCCCAGTTTTTTTTTATGTCGAACTGCCCCACTAGTCGACAAATACATATTTTGTCGATATATTAAAAATACCAAATAAATAAATTCTGAAAATTGTGTTTATAACTGGATTCGGGCGGGAATACGACTGATTATACTGTCGAGGTAGACTACAAATTAAGAGACAACCACGAAACGAAAACATAAAATGAGAAAGAGTCCTCAGAACAAAAACAATACAACTGTAGTGTGCATTCACAAAATTAAAAAAAAAAAAAAAACCAAAGACAATTTATTTGCAGACTTTTATCAAAATATTACAAGAAGTAAGTTATATAACTAATGAGCCTACATTCCTCTACATGGGCACAAAAAATTTTTAATGAAGTTCTTAAAATCTCAGGTAGTACGAAGGTCTTGACGTCTTATTGACAGCAATATCAATAGTGATGGAATGAGAAGCTTATGTAACAATACTGAAACCATGACAAATATACACGTGCCTTACTTGTGACTCGAACACAGACAAACCTCGCACCATATGTTTATATACAACCAACTGTGTTACGAAGGTATAGGCTGTTCCCAGTAAAATGAACACTTTTGAAAGCCCGGCTTAAGATCTACTTGTGTGAACGTTTCGTATTCTTCCGCGTTATGTAAAATTAACACTGGCAAGGGCCTCATCACTTTATCCACGCGTCGGTCCAGTGAAACTGTGAATTTATAAGAAAAGTAAATATTTTACCAACACGCTCATTTTTACGCTTCGAAAAAAAAAAAAAAAAAAAAAAAAAAAGCGGAAGAAATAATTTAAGTTATCCCAAATGATCACCTAACACTTTGTATTCGACGTTAAGATGTGGAACTACTTTCCATCCATCATTACCAAATTTACTGTGCGTATGTCACTCAGTGCGCTCATTAGAATATATGCAGGCAGGAGCAGTGACATTTTTAAAGGTTGATTTCAAACATGCTCACATTATTGTGAACGACCTTTAGGATTCGGAGCACCAAATTCGGATGTAATCAGTCTTAATATTTGGTTTACTAACCTAGAATATTTACAGGGCGTCCGTTTTTTTTAATTTGTGTATGGACCACTTAAATGATATACAATTACATCCCCTTATGTAGTACTCCTAGTGTGATAAATTTGGTTGAATTAAGATGAATGGTTGTGGAAATATGCCATGTATGGCAATATATTACAAAAAGGCCGCCAAAAAAGGATCTCTGTACACGTAAAGATACTAACGAATACTGTTAGCATACAAAACTTCATTGAATTTTGTTTAATTCTTTAATAAATATAATATGCTATAAATAATTATTTATATTAACACCACTTAGAAAAGATCATGCACTGCCTAAAACATGTGCGTTTACATGGCGTAATGTAGCGCTACCTGCGCGTAAAATTAGTGGAAATCTGTTGATTGGTCCACGAGATATGGTAAAAAAAACCTCCATTATTAAATGTGGTGATCATAACTGACGGACAAAAATGTTATCTATCGGCACATCCGATGATTTTCGTACATAATGCCAGCATACAAACTTCGGTGGAAATTGTTTTCTGTATATGGTATACTAACAAAAAATATTTGCGTGGCTGTTATTTTGAATATATGTGACAATTTCCTTAAGTAATATAGGACATTTAGATCGACTACAAACGTATAACTTGGTACATTAATCTTGTGGAAATTATATACTTGTTCCCCGAGAAATTGCATAAATGCTCAATTTTACTTGTAATCAGTATACTAGGCTACGTTGAAATTGAGTACATGGTTTCGTACATTTTGTATGCCACGCTAAAAGCTTATACTGTCACTATTTTGAAAATAAATGCCCGAAACCTAATAATATCAGTTTACATGACATACCATAGTACAAGTTGTTTGCTGCATTCGGTAGAAATCGGTCGATTGCTTCCCGAGATATGACATAAAACTCTAGTTATTCACGTGGTACTGTCTCACTAAATGGTGACTGAAAGAGACTTTGTGTACACATATTTGATGGTTGTAATAAATACTACCTGCATACAAAGTAAACATGAAATTGATTATAGGAGTTCGTTAATATAGCATACTAAGCTAAAGAGCGTGTTCCATCTTTAGGTAGCACTTTAGGCTGTGTGTCACGTGTATACATCTCGCCTGCGTTTTTGCGAGGAATCTCATTCTAGAGTTCGTCAGTGTTGAATTCTTTCCTTGAACCGACAGCTCCTCTCTGCCTATTGGCCCGACAGTCGTGAACAGTTTTCTTCAACCGCCGAATCAGCAGAGGCAGGAAAATTTCACGACTTCAATGACCTGTAACCCAGACTGCACATTCGCATGTACGCTCAGTCAGGTGTCAATCGCTCATTGGTTGCTTGCTTCCACAGCGAGAGTCCGTGATTGGGACTACATTTTATTGCATGTTTATTACTGTTCCAGCAGGGACATTGAAAGCCCAAATAAGTCAGGTATTTCTGCCCATTGTGTATTCTTTTACCGAAAGAAATATTTAACACTCATATTGATATAAATTCCAGTAACGGGGGACTACGTTTTTCTTGCCTTGAATGAAAACGGTTGGCCCTACGTACTTGCAACGAGATGGCCATTTTTGTTACCTAAATGATACTGTTTAATAGGCCAGCATCAAAGTTCTTATATAGTGACTGTACAAAAGTTGTATACAATAAGACGGTCACCACTCTTGTTATTTTCATTACAGTTGAAGGTATAAACAAACTTTTGCTGTAGGCTGCGGTTTCCGATAGCAGAAAACAATGTTCGGATTATTGTCATTTAATGTCACTTAGTTTCCGATATTTCGGAAAATTCGAGTTTTCAAATTTGATTTTCGAGGGCTCATTCCTCCCTTAGAACTTTCGTACTTAATTATTCATAAGGAATCGCCTTCCGAAGTTTGTCAGGTATTTTTAGAAACGTATTGTTATACGCATCAGTTATAATATCGCTCTTCAGTCGAAACTCAATCCCCATATTTGGGTCCAAAATTATTTGTTATGTCATGACCGGTATAAATACTGTTGTAGATTATTTTAAAGGGCTTTTTCAAGTCCCCCTGTTTTATGCTTGAAGGATTGGCAGGGGACGGCTTACAGGCTAACTTATAAACTAATTTAAATTAACCCCGATGCCTTACCCGGGACTCGAACCCAGAGGCTCCCGCACCCCAGATCGGTGGCGCACCAACCGACTGCGCCACGTGAGGTCGGCAGCGGTATAAGAAGAATTTGAAACTATCGAATACATGATCATTATTGTATTTAACTAATTTGTGACTTGGAATTTATGTTAATAGTGAAATGTGTCACTTTGAAATAAACGTCGAACACGACTGAACTCATCACATATTACTGTGTTGTATGGGAGACGAACCAACAACTTCCCAGTCGACAGGCAGGCAGGCATTCTGGTTTAACCCAAACACTTGCGACGTGTGCGAAGCAAGAGAGTTTAATAGATTTTTAAAATGTCTAGAAACATCAGAAATAAAGCAGTGAGTTTGGTTATTGCACAGCATTTGTTGCCACGTATTATACCTACGGAATTTCCCATTTACCTTAACCCCCCCCCCCCCTTTTTTTCCGTCGACCAAGGGAATAACTACGTACCGGGGCTCCATATGAAAAGGTGTTTGAGACAAAATCTGTATAACTGGAAGAGGGAAATAATACTGGTGGGGAGTCAGCTATATAGTGAGATATGATAACTAACTTTTTTTTTTAAGGTGTACCATATATCTATTGGTCTTACGTTCAATGAAGCTCTACTTTTAAACATTAACGTTTTATTAAGCACTCTACTACAACTTACAGAGTAAATAATTAAGTTACACAATTTTAGTAGAGCTAGCGAACACAGTATGCTGCCTACTTTCTCAAAAAAAAAAATTCAGTTTGCGCAACTCATTTATTGTTTAGCTTTTGCACATTTTTGAACATACGGTATAAATTAGTGCATGAAATTAGAAATTTTACGTAGACAGTAAATTAATCCCTAACTATTGCTTTATTTAAGTGATTTCTCCAGTTATTCCTCATTTCCTGCGTGTGAAAATAGCAATGATGTGCTGCAGTTTTCGACCAATGCAGGCTCATTGTTGAATAACTATTTCTACTTTTCCCAGACATTAATTACAGGTTGGCTAGACTAACTGTAAATCTGTGCAGTGGTTAATTTCAGTCAAACTGAATTCACTCTAAATTTAACTCAGAGAATAATTCATCACAATCACAATCGATTCCTAATTTATATGTAACATTTACTGCATCTGCAAATTCAGATTCATGTTCAAGGCTTGGCGTTTGTTACAAGTAACAGCCGTAACAATGGCTACAGTATAAGTTCTGTTGTAAATATTAGAGAATTAGGTAATTCTATTCAGGTTAATCCTGAACTACGGGTACAAACGCTTAAGGTGATTATTTACGCAAAATGAGATAGAAAGCATTATACGATCTACGTACTACAGTAATTCGTAAGCGAGGTAGATGCCATTGCAAATCGATATTTCAAATGGTTTTAATTCAGACTAATAAAACCTATTTCAGACGACAGGACAATTACGTGATTAATGTTGTCATGATAAGAGATCTAAATCCAGCGAACGGTTGTTGGGCAATGTACTCCCCGTTCACTGAGGTAATAGGGGCCGCCATGTCATTTTAACATAAATGCGTTCATTGTTTATTTATCAGTTTTAATATCGTCGTAATCATGTATACATTAATGTACGAAAAACTTTGCCGAGAGGTAACAGTCTCAGGCGAACAATTGTCGAGAAAACAGAGCACATTTGTAAAGAAACAGCTGGTTGCCTACCCTTTCACGTTTTGAAAGTTTCCTCGACAAAAGGGGCCACGGTGGCTGAGCTGTTAGAATGCTACCCTCCTACAAATGCGAAATGGTTCTATCCCCGGCCGGGCCACCCCGGAGTTTCGCAAGTGAGAATCGTGCCAGATGATGCCGCTGATCGGCCGGTTTTCTCAGGCATCTCCCGTTTCCCCCGCTCTTACAATGCGGCACTGTTCCATGCTCAAATCATTTCATACTCATCGGCTATCAAGGCCTAGTCGTTAAGAGCCGCCCAATATATATATATATATATATATATATATATATATATATATATATATATATATATATATATATATATATCGCTCGCTCGCTCGCTCCTCTACAAACGTTCTCCTAAGTTTAATATTTCGATAGTCATGATTTCACACAGTTGCCGATTTTGCGACATTAACGTTTGGATGACATGCGTCTGTGAATACAGAAAAATGTTGTCACTAAAAGAATTATGCGAATATCTGCGGTATCAATCATTTTTGTGATATAATTTTTTTATAACTTAACTAAACTGATGAATCATGTAATTTTTGGAAGTGGTTAAGAATTACAGAAACGATATTGGAAAGTACACACGGCGAAGCATTACGGTATTTCCCTTCTTCGATGTGAATTCTGGTGCTAAACATTGTAACATCTCTCCTCTTCTTTACCCATCAGGTTAATCTCCTGACAGAAAACTGCATAAAAAGCAAAAATGTTGTTATTTTTTTATTTTCGCAAAAGGAGGAAAGACGGAACCTGGAAAAAAATTAACACATTTGCTAAGGGAAGTGTTGGGAAAATAATTGGCGAATCATTGGTACTAAAAATAATTAACACAGATACGCGGGGTGTGGTGTGCAGTTCGGTACTGGGAGTACACTACCCCAAATTGATCACTCTTCCGAAACATTCCATATAGGGGGGGGGGTTCTTTATTTAGTGTTCGCATGTTGTCGCGCCTCGCTTTCCTCCTGTTGTCGGATCTCCTTTCTCATTTTTTCCCACGCCAATTTCCCACGCACGCACCACAGTATACCTCTCTCTACCTTTGGCCAGCTGCCCTGAGCGTTCCCGCATTGCGGTATGTATTATACAACAGCGAACACATCCTGTCTTCCACACACACTCGCGCGCACTCGCGATATATCAGCGCGCTCTCCTCGCCAACAAGAATTTACACAGTTGCCAACTTGGTGATCTTCTCACCAGATCCGGTAGAGTGTGGAGTGAAGAGATTTGGGCGGCTCTTAACAGCGAGGTCCTGAGAGCCGATCGAAGTGAAGCAGCACTGGAATGCAACGGCACGGGGATATGGGAGATCTCCGAGAAAACCCGCCGACCAGCGGTATCGTCCGGCACAATTCCCACGTGCGAAAGTGCGGTGGCTGCCCCGCCTGGAATCGAGACCAGTTCGCCTTGGTGGAAGGCGAGTACTCTAACCGCTACACCACCACGACACCTACCAAATCTGGTGATTTCAGAAGATAGTCTGGAGGCCAAATTTCATTTTTTCGACTTATCGAAAAGTTAATGAATTCTGGAAAAATCTGGTGGCAGTAATCTGATGGTTTGAAGGACGACTGAATATTTTTTTCTTTTACCTCATTATCGCATTTTGGTGTCTTCAGGATGTTTATTGTAAAGGCTGTTCACGATAAAGTGAGCACTTTTGAAATTAACCATAGAAAAAAGTCACTGCCCCTGAACTCTTTAATTTTAGTGGGCGCACTGAGTGACATTTGCCCAGTTGAGTTGGTAACAATGAATGTAAAATGCTATAGTTCCATATTTTAACGTCAAATAAAAAGTGTTAGGTAATAATTTGTGATAACTTAAATTATTTCTTTCGCTTTCTGTTTTTTTAATACATCGAAGTGCGAAAATGAGCAGATTTTTATCATATTTACTTTCCTAAAAATTTCACAGTTTTATTTGACCAACGTATAAATAAAGTGATGAGGACCACGACAATGTTAATTTTACATAAGGCGGAAGACTATACAACGTGCATACAAGTACTAAGTAGGACTTTCAAAAGTGATCGTTTTACCGTGAACAGCTTATAATATAGTATGCACACCTGGATAGCTCGTGAATATCTTCATATGCATAATACATATGTTTATAAGTTATAGTAGTGTCGGCTGTCTCTTGCGTGGATAACGATACCGTATGACAACGTCGTAAGGCACGTTTTGGAAACCTCTGGACTAGAAAAATATTCGAAGTATTAATTTATACTTCTTGACAGTACTTTGCGTTTGTAGCAATACGTTCATTAAAAATTCATGTAGTATTTTTAACCCTTTGAGGAATATGCACGAACGTACACGGGGCCACGTCTATATGAAAATTTATTTTCTCCTGAAGACAAAAAGCACACTTGTATAGTTTTCCTGTATCGCTTGACTTTTCCGAAATCTAAGAGATAAATGACAAGTTGTCAACATTTCAGTTAGCAAGAAAAAAACGGTTCATTATAATCGTTTCTCCAATGTGCACGATGGATTGTAAAACATTTTAGATGTATCGTGACACTTTGATTGGAACCCAAACCAACGGTGCGAATTCATTGGCCGACGGCCGGCCAATAATAAACGTTGCAAAGAACAGTAAGCATGCACGGTGTAGCAAGTACCAATAGGAAAGTGGTAAGTGGAAGTACAGAGACCCAACACAATTGGTGGTGTTGTAGTGGTGAATATACGCAGCTCACGTCAGCCTTGTCTTCGTAGCCAGTAAATTTATGCCGTCTTCAAAGGGTAAAATTGAAACAGAAGTGAGTAAAACAGCGCCGGGGTACCTGCGTACACAGCAAGTTGAATAACAGGAAGGGGCACAGAGCGATGTGCGTGACAGAAACGAGCGGCCCTGGCAGTGGAGCTGGGTGAGGCTGGAGAATTCCTGGGAAATCTGGTCTAAGTACCAGTTGTTTACCTGTCGTCAGACAGTAGTCAAGTCGTGCGCACAAACATCGGTCCCGTGTTGTAACCTCTCCGAGGTTTTGTTTGAAACGTGAGATCTGCCAGTGACCCATTTGCACATTGGCAAATCGTGCTTGCATAATTGTGGATATTTTTTCTTTATAAAATTTAACAAATTTAATGGGTTAATTTATCATTCCGGCCATGGCTTCAGGTAAAAAGGGGAAAGTAATTAACAGTGAGGGGCACGAAATCATAAGTACTGTAATAGAGAAGTGCGACGACGAAGCAAAACAACTGGTTCTATCAATACCAGTAAATCGAGCAACTCATCGCGCGGTTTTTTACACGTGTGTTGGTGTAACCACGATAAAACAGATCCCAAAATAAAATAAAATAAGAATTGAAACTGACCCCCAACAGATTATTATCTGGGGCCACGGTGGTTGATCGATTAGCACGCTCGCCTCCCACCAAGGCGATCCGGGTTCAATCCCCGGCCGGGTCACCGGAATTCCTGCAAGTGGGAATCGTGCCGGTCGATGCCGTTGGTCGACGGGTTTTCTTAGGGATCTGCCGTTTTCCCCGCCCCTTCATTCCGGCGCCGCTCCATATTCACTTCAATCGCCCTCATCGGCTCTCAGAACCTCGCTGTTAAGAGCCGCCCAAATCTCTTCAGTTCACTCTTCACAAATCATTATCTACACCTGGAAAAAACTACTCCACTGAAAAAAGCCACTTCTTTTAATGTGGACGGTTTCGATAATTGTGTTATAAGAAACAAACACGATCCACGATTTCTATGTGCGCGAGAAGAATGTTCCAACTATTCCAAAACTGTCGCCAATCATCAATAATGTGATAGATTTTCTATGGGGAGCAAGAACACTTCGCCGCTTAATAAGTATGGGATTTAAGTGGAGAAAGTGTAGGTCAAAGACGAAAATACTGGTTCAAAGAGCCAACAACTTGACATGGCGTAATACACATAAAATAAGACATACATAAGATAAGACACTACCGTGAAGTTGGCAGTGAGATAGTTTACCTTGATGAAAGTTGGGTTGATAGTAATTTGACGCTTTCCAGGTGTTGGCAGCACAATGAAGAATTCGGAGTGCAAGCAAATTCGAGTTCAGGGAAAAGATTAATATTGTTGCAAGCAGGTAGTTGGGATGGATTCCTTCCTAATGCACTACTTCTATATAGCCCCGGAAATGTCACTGGAGACTATCATGGTCAGATGGACCATGCCAACTTCCAAAAATGGATTGATGAGAAATTACTACCTAACCTCCCACCATCTTCCGTTGTTGTAATGGATAATGCACCTTACCATACTGTGGATCTCAGTAAACCTCCCTCAAAATATTCCGTAAAAACAACATGTTATTGTGGCTTAAAAACAATGCGGTAGAATGCAATAAGAGCATGCGCGAAGTTGATCTGTACTCGCTCACACAGATGAATAAACTGAAGCAAAAGACATTTAGAATATATCAGAAACTGTCTCGTTTTGGACACACAGTTCTCAGACTTCCGCCTTATGTGTGATTTAAATGCAATCGAACTAGCGTGGAGTAAAATCAAGAGGCTAGTTAGAGACAGAAATGTTACGGGCGACTTGTTACTTACGAAAATGAAGGAAATTACTGAAACTTCGATCTCATGAGTTACAAAACAAGACTGGGCAGGATATTGTAGCCATGTTCAAAAAGTCGAAGACGAATACTGGCGAAAGGATGGAATTATTCCTGATGTGATAGACAGCGTAATAATTAACTTGGGCGACGACGCCAGTGGAAATGACTCGGAAAGTGAAGTGTCATCAGATGGTGCAGCATCAGTTAACAACACTGATTCTCGCTCAAAACTTGCGCGGCCATTATGAAGGTTTTGCAGATAATCAGTTGGGTGATTTCATTCAGTGAATGATTAGTATGGTTCATTTTATTAATTCTCCGATTAGATTTATTGCTTGAAGATAAAACTATAGGCCTTCAACGCCATGGTTGTTCATGTTCCTGTTTACTGTCCGACAGCCTAAAGAACTTACTGACTTATATACTCAATATATATTTAATATTCATGTTTTTCTGTTTGTGTGTCCGTGCCGATAAGATTTTTTTGCTATTTTTTAGAGATGAAATTAATTTCTACTTGTGCTAATGAAACTGGGAATTACTTTGACTGGATAAACATTTTATTTAGCGCAAGATATAACTAAGTATATTCCCAAGTTCGTCTTTTTGTAATCATTATTTTTAAAAAACACTTTTACATACAACATATTTTTAATGATTGTGTAGAATGATGAGTAAATGTTTTTTATTTGCACGATAGCATGCCCTCAACACCATACCGCCTCCTCACCTCGGCTCGTCCGCATACCTTCCAGGGCCGCTCGTTTCTGTCACGCAAACCATAAACTCCAAGTACATGGTCGCCGCTAGGGGTTTGCTTGTTAGTAGAAATGTGTCAAACTACGTAAACAATGGAAGATCAGCGATTGAGTCTTAAAGCCTGCAAGAAATGATTGCATTTTATTTTCCAACAACACACAAACTGCAGTATTAACGTTGTAGGGTCTGCACGTGGTTTCATTTTCATGAGTGTGTGTGAGTGTGTGTGTGCGTGTGAGTGTGTGTGTGTTGGAAACGATATTGGAAAGAACACACCGCGAAGCATTACTTGAGATTGTAGTGTTACTTCGCTTCCTCAAAGTGAATTCTGTGCTAAACCTTGTAACATCTCTCTTCTTCTTTACCCATTAGGTTAATCTCCAGCCAAGCTGCATAAAAACCATAAAGCTTATTATCTTTTCCTCATAAGGCAAGATCGAACATGGAATAAACCATTCGTTTGCAACGGGAAGTTATATATACAGGCTTATTCTCGATTAGACCGACAAACTTCGGGAGGTGATTCTTCATGAAAAAGTCAAAGGAAAACATATTATGTGACACTTTATACCTAAACCGAATATTGAGGGAGGTATGAACCCTTAAAAAACGAGGTTTTAATCCGTATTCGTGCTAAAATACCGGTAACGAAGTAAAATACAATGACAACTTTAGAAACATTATTGTGTGTTATCGGGACCTTCAACGTAAGAGCCGATATTTTTCACAAATACGGCTTAAAATTTCGTTTTTAAGGGCGCATACATCACTTAATATTCGGTTTAGGTATAAAGTGTCACATATGTTTTCCTTTTACTTTTTCATGAAGAATCACCGCCGAAGTTTGTCAGCCTAGTTGAGAATCGTCCTGTATATCTGTATCTAACAAAATATTAAATTGAATATATAGTTTTTCAAGTTGTGAAAGCAAATGTTTTATATATACATTTTCTCTTTTATTTGAAGCTAGCAGAATTACCCAGCATTACTCGAATTTACTGGGGCAATAAGAGACAGACTTTAAGGGTTTCGGACCCAATATAAGCCCAGATATTCACAGACAAATTTTAGGATTTTCAAACTCAATGGGGGACTGTAGCCCACTTTAGCAAACACAGTAATATGTCTGGTACTGAAGGATATTCCTATTAAATTTGGTTAAGATTCGTCAAATGGTGTATTGTATAAGGAACAAATAAACCCACCTATAGTCCATTCCCCACTGGAAGCAACTTTCTCGGAGCCCTGCTAAATATCTACTTGCGAGCCCGTTTCGTATCCTTCCGCCAAATGTAAACGAACATTGCCATGTGACAGCCATGCAGCATGTGTCAAAATCAATGTTTACATGCCATTGTGTGTGTGTGTACATGTGTTCCTATACTTTCGCTACACCTAAACATAAACATTGAAATGTGACTTCTACTTTTATACCTGGCAAATGTGTTGTTTACTGTTTACAACTTTTCAAAGAATTCTTTCAAAGGTCTATTTCAAAAACCATTTCGTACGAATATTCACAGTTTAGGCTTATAAAATTATTTAGTTCGGTTTTATGACGTTTTAAAAATACATGAATTAAGGATAGTTCTTACAGTTACGTTACATTAACATATTTGTTTTCCACGACATAGCACTTTACACTTAATGCACGTTAATATTTTGCCACGACTGTTTAACACTGTTACAACTGCAGGGTAATGAACCATAGTATTTAACTTTTTGTTATTGATATGTGTAGGGGTGATTCTTTAAAAGGACGGCCTCAGTTCGAATAACGAAGGAATAACAAGTCCAACGAAAAAGAGACATTAAACTCAAGCAGGCAGCTCGTGTCGCTCATTTTTTGTCATACAAACTTAAAATATAGTGGTGAACATGCACACAAATAAGCCTACCGTAACTTTTATTCCGCTCATATTTATATGTATTGCTACTTACTATGTATTAGGTTTATTGAAATGTATTGGGGCTGGGCTTGGTTATTTTGTTGGGATTGGTGGTAAATCACGTTACACGACTGTATTTCAAACATCCAGGGCAAAGGTACAACATTGTGATAAATAAACAGACGCGGATGTAAATAAATAACTTCGTCATAAAAACAGTGCACATTTGAAACTTATAAATAGTTCAGATCAAATATTTGAAATCACGCACACACACAAATCCAGCATAACGATCACCACGCAGCCATGCCACGCTATTTCACACGCAGCGGTTAACGAAACAAGCCGTAACAGTATATTTATTACAGCCGCGGAAACACAGATTTATCACAACATCGTAACTTGCTTAGGTAGGTTTAAAAAACACAACGTCTACAAACGTGATGTGCTAATTTGAAGTATTTTTCGGAGTAAGTATAATTTACGCTTCGCTTGGTAAAAAAGCAACAAACCATGTCATTGCTCGCCACGTCTGCCAACTACAATTTGTTTCTGCCTCGCCATCATATCCAAATATATTTAAATAAGTATTGAAACATTAAAATATATTTTCAGTTGTAAATTACAAATTCAAAAATGATTAATTTCCTGTAATAAGTATGATGTATGCTGTAATTGAAAATATGTATAATTTTACTTATTAGCAAATTGTAACTTCCCGAGTGTGAGAGAGACAAAGAGAGGGAGAGAGAGCGAGAGAGAGAGAGCGACAAGCCTCGCTCAGCAGACAGTTGCTTTCTCGCTCGATAAAACAACACCGTACCATTACGGCCTACTCACGATATTTTCCGCTGTTATTTTAAACTGTAAAAATGAGATACGTTGCCATCGGGGCTACCTAAATATTAAAATATTTCAATAGGTACCGTTTAATTTACAAATAGTATACTAAAAAACCAGGTTAAAATAATATTTTAACTGTGAACTATTTCTTACCGGCTGTTGCCAACACGTCGCTGCACTCGCTGTTGTTAATTTATATTTAAAAAGAAATAAATATTACAAGTTATAGAAGATATTAAGGTAAAGTTTCATTTATTCAATAATAGAGTACTCTAAAGTTAACCACAGTGTTATATATTTGTGGAATACAGGTTACTGAAAAAACAATTTGACGTTTTATGCCTAGAGTGTTTTTTCAAAGTTTGATTTTCATAAGTCGCTTCCAATCGGGAATGGACTATACATACATGAATGCAAAATTTACTTTTTATGTTAATCGATAGACGAAGATTGCGTTTGAGTGATTTTCTAGTGATTTTTCTTTCATTTAGAGATTTGGTCTCAGAGAAGTTGGCAGCTCTGAGAATAAATCATATCTCTGAGTGTATTCCCTTCTTCGCGGTCTATGCTACGGACCATTCCTCGCTCTTTAATGCTTCGCGGCGAACCGGCGAAAGGTTGAAAGCCAGCTACAAAGAAAAAAAATAACAATCCGGGAGGAGGGAAGGGAGGTACTCCCTTCCCTCCTCCCGGGTTATTTTCTGCCCGGATGCCTTGTTATTTTCTACACCCGGATACCTTTCAGTAGGAAAGGTATCCGGGTGTAGAAGACAACTTGGAAACATAGCTGAGAAGAAGTTACGAATCTCTTCGGTAGTTGCTAACAATGCTTCGCGAAGAACGAGCTGCCAGGTCGAACCAGAGGCGTTTTTAATTAAAACTCCGCGTTGCCATTCCGTGAAACAACTGTTCCTTGGTCTTTCCTCAGCTTCCGACACGAAGGAAACAGTCATCGGATTAAACTGCTGGGAAGTAATACCACGCGCCTCAATTAACACGTAAACCATACAGCGTTATATTTTAATGAGCATGACCTGCGGAGCAATCTCATACGCCACATTTCAAAAGACCGGAGCCTTGTAGCTTTAATAACTTGCTGCCGATCGTGTTGGTGTGAATCAAGGGAAACGATGTGGTTGGTTTTCCTGCGCGAGCGACGACGAGCAAATGAGTATTAGTTTTTTATGCAAACGCTGCAAATTAACGAGTGAATCGTGGAATGAATTCCAAAGGAAAAGAACAGCATTTCAGTGCTCCATATTTCCAAACTCCAAAGATTTAAAACACGTAGCGTACATAATACGGCTGGATTTCCATGGGAGCCGACGTCTTCCTTTTGAATTACGTGCCTTATGGTCTATATGTGCCACCATTACAAACTTGGCAGTTGACGTCAATGGCATAAAATACAAATTTTGCTAACGTAGACATTTATAATCGAGGCTCCTTTGTGTATTTATTCCGTAAGTTTTATGGATTTAAAATAATATTTATCTACAAGACGAGAATATCTGTACTTGTTAAAAATTTTAAAATGGTTTATTTAGCTTTTATTGTCCTTCAGTACAGATTTTAGTACTGCGGAGGGTAGAGTTTATAGAAAGCAGTATTTCAGCCTCTTATAAAAAAAAAAATTACTGATATAATTAATCAGCCTATTTATCTCAACATGGGAGGAATTAACTTTAAATATTTTTTTTTTAAAGTTGAGTTTGTTGGTAGGACTTGTCTCGTTGAACACCATATGATAAGAGATGAAACCAGAAACATTTACAACAGTAGTGAGACAATTACAAATATGCACATGCCTTACACGGGACCAGACACCATAGAACCTCGTCCCACAAGATAGGGTGCAGTCAACTGCATTAGGAAGATCGGATTCGAGAATCAACTTCGAACTTAATTAATCTAATGTTTCGATTGATACGATTTGATAAACAAAAATATTTACAGCGGCGTCATTTTAATAATAAGTCACTGATCCACTTAAAATGTAACAGTTTAAACCACCTGCTGCAGTTAAAATTGTTTGCAAAATTTGGTAGTAATCTGTCAGTTCTTTCTCGTGTTATGACATACAAATTTATTTATTCACGTGGCACTATCTTATGAAATTTCGAACAAAATATGCTCCGTGTAAGACACATTTCATAGTTGCAATATATACTGCCAGCATACAAAATAAAGTTGGAATCGATTACATGGTTTCTAAGATAAAATATTCTAAGCATAAATAACTATATGGCCGCCATTTTAAAAATAATTATCTGACATAGAAAAATACAGTTTAACATAATCTGCGGCAGTACTTCTTGCGAGTTTATTCCTGTACATTTTGGTTTATGTGTTCTCCTAACATAACAACACCGCTTCGCATCCATTGTGGGTGAATATCTATTTTCACTGAATCACTGTTTTCCTTGTGTCGCTAATACTGGATACTAGTTCTCAGAACAAGATGGTACCAAGTGCCTCTTGAAATGTCTGAAAACAAACATTAGTAAATTACAACCACAAGGATATATTGTCCCTACATTCCCCTTACAGGTGAAAATGTTTGCTGTACAATCTCACTGAATGGTTGTTATAGGTAATATTAATTTTCAGAAATTCACCTCGTTGTGGCATTCTAGCATGTTTATAGAAAACATAACAGCTGACAAATTATTTATTTGTGTGGCCGTTAACGAACATTAAGCTGTGCAATTAAACACTATGCAATCAACGATATAGTCGTGGCTTTCATATCGTTTGCCGTAAAGATAGCTGTGTTTACTGCAGTACACGATAAATCAACTGTCCCTACTTGCATATATTTTAACGAGCGCAATGAGTGAAATGCGCCCAGTAAGGTTGGTAACGATAGAGGGGAAAGTAGTTCCATATATTAATGCCGAACAAAAAGTATTAGGTAACCCTTTGTGACAACTTGAATTATTTCTCTCGCTTTCTGTATTTGTTAATGCATCGAAATGTAAAAATGAGCAGATTTGTACAATATTTACTTTTCTAATAATTTTTAAAAGTTTTACTTGACCGACGCATGTATAAAGTGGTGAGGCTCGTGGCAATGTTAATTTTTAAAAAGGCGGAAGAACACACAACGTGTATACAATTAGATCTTAAGCAGGGCTTTGAAAAGTGCTCATTTTAACGTGAACAGGCTATAATTAATCAATGTCGTATGTTCCGCGACAGGGTTGTTGGGGAGGTCAAATTACGCGGTACAAAGTAAACTCGGGTCTGCACACGCCAACACATTCGCTTGAGACATTAAAATGTTAAAATATTTCATAGGTACTGTTAAACTTTTTAGTGCTAAATAACTGAGTAATCACTACACACATATATATATATATATATATATATATATATATATATATATATATATATATATATATATATATATATATATATATATATATATACGATCCTCGGTAAACTCTGTAAATAAACAAGTAAATGAACCTTAAAACAAGTTTAAAAAAGTTCGTCACTTCGAAATATTGCCCTAAATGTGATTATTACGGCAGTAAAAAGTAATCATTCAAGATTTTTTTTTAAAATAAGAAGAGTAATTCATAGTTTTGAAGGACATAAATTGCATTTTACTCGCATAACATATAAATATATTCAACTCAAACTTATGAGGTGCTTATTTTCAAAATAGTGGCCATACAAATATTTTAGGTTTATTTGGTATTACAACCATATGGTTATATAAGCAAAAAATAATCAATATTATACGCCATTTTGTAAGATAGCGCCATGTCTTTATAACGTTTTTGTATCACATGCTAGTAAATAACAGGTCCATACTAAATTTGGCAAAAAAACAGGTAATGTAAACAAGTACGTTTTAAAAAAATGGCAGCCACTTATTTTCAAAATGGCGGTGATAGAGCTATTTAGCATTTATGCTACATTGTCGAAAACATGTATTCAATACTAGTTTAACTTTTCATGCTGGGAGTATGTAATAAAACCATCAAATGTGTCTACTCTAAGCCTTTTTGTCCGCCTTTTTGTGAGATGATTAAGTACAATTTAACGTCATATCTCGGGAAATAATTGTTCGATTCCTACCATATATGGCGAACACGTAGTGCTGTGGCAGGTGATGTAAACTAGAATGTTTCAAGTAGGTCATACACTTATTTTCAAAATGGCGGCCACATAGCTATTTTAGCTTTTTATGTTATATCGTAGAAAATATATAATTAATTACACTGTAGCTTTGTATACTGATATTAAATATTACACTCATTAGATGTGTCCACACAAAGTCTCGTTTGTCCACCAATTTGTCAGTAATGCATTCTATTGTTCTAGCAGTTGTTAGTGCATTGTGCTTATTAATTTACTTATTTGATAACTGTGCAACCATCTCGCCTAGCTTTGTATTTACACATTTAATTTTCGTGCTAAAGTAAAAAATAAAAAGTGTAATTTTAGTTTTCATTTGATTATTTTACAAACCAGTGCCTCTTGTTAATTTTAAGTTTGTCTTTTGAATGTTACGTAGCCCACATGTCCTGCACAAGCAACCAGTCACATCGGGGCCGCGGTGGTGTAGTGGTCAGACTACTCGCCTCACATTAAGGCAAACCGGTTTCGATTCCCGGCAGGCTCGCTCCTGGACTCGTGCCGGGGATGTCGCTGGTCGGCGGGTTTTCTCGTCGATCTCCTGTTTCCCCCATTCTGGGCCGTAGTCGTAAGGTGCGTCTACATGCGGGAGGCTTTCATATTTGTTTTAACTGATCTGGCAATTCTGTAAAATCGTAACTTCACTTGGAAGCATTTTTTTTTCATTTTTAGTCTTACTGTTACCACCGTCGCCATCTTCCCTGAGCGTCACGGGAGTGGTCAACTTTAGTCTTGTTACTTGCTCATGCCAGGCGTGCATTTTAGTTTCTGTCATACCGAAGAAGAAGAAGAGGAACATCTAAAGTAATCAAGTGGTGTACGTATGTCTGTATTACATTCCAGTGTACGTAAAATTTCTTGGCGACTTATTTTTTGTGCTGTCGTGTTCCACGTACATGGATAAATCAGTAACATCTTAGTTAATTGTAAGCATACGTTCTTGCTTACTTACATCTATGTAGACATCGCTCAACTAGGGCTCAAGGTACAGTGACGTTTGTGTGACTGACACCGTAATTAAGCAGTCGAGTTCTCTACACCGTGCAACGAAATCGGGCCGTCAATGAGAAAAAAATGCCACACGGCTGAAGTGCGACATGCCCCGAGATAAAGCGTCTCGCCCTTCCCACTAGGGTAATTCACTGACTGGCGCCCTCTACAGCCTCGCAATTACAACTTCACTACACGCCGACCTCCTTGGTCTGTTTCCGTTCTCCTACCGTCACCTCCTGATATGTAGGTGGCTGCGACAGACCAACATTGTCAGTGGCGGATGATGTGCATTTCAGTCAATCAGGGTGTCAGCGCCTGTAGAAGTTGCCCCTTGTATACATGCGACTTCAATTTGCGATTCATCCTGTGCACAGTGGTTGCTGTTAGCTGTAGTTCCCTAGAAGCATGCCAGGTGGACTTCATGGGTCTGCAGAAATGACTGTTGCACTCGTGCGACATCTGCAGCACTAGTACTTGGCTACCCTGGACTCTTCTTTTTGTGGATACTTCTAGTTTAATTAAACTTCCTTTACCACACAGCTGCTGGGCTTGGTGGAAGTTTGCTCTCGTACTCTATGCGAAAACAGTGCAGGAGCTTCGTTCCAGATTTAGCCTCTTTGAACCGTTCTACACATTGGGCCATCTGTTGTGTCGCCATTTTCTTTTTTCACAGACTTACGTCCACACTCATATACATTTCAGATGTGCATACATCATTATGCAATAAACAACTCCGTACTATCAAAGTTGTAAACATTTTTTCTGGGATATTTTAACAAGCAAATAAATAAAAATAGATTAATTAATGCAACACTTTATAAGATATAGAATTTTGAACATTTGGAGAAAGCCAAATTAAGTCACAAAGTTAATGGGAATTACTATTTTGATTTTTTACACCGATAAGTTCAAACTAATGGTAGATATCGAGCAAAGTATAACAGTGATAAACCACTCAACTCGCATTTGGGAGAATAAGGATATGATCATGATTTCGGTTTTTCCATGGTATTCCGAAATCACTCTAGGCGAATGTTGGGATGGGTTCTAATTACAAGCCATGGCCGATTCCTTCCCTAATCTTGCTTCTCTGAGTAAGTTGCTCCGTTATCTAATGACCTTGCCTTCAACGAGACGTTAAGCACAACCTACCTACTTACCTTAACGGTAACTAGTGCATGGGGGCAAACCTCAAAAATATGACAAGTGATGTTAATAGAAGGCTGTAAACAGTAGTCTAAGCAAATGTAGCTGATAACTTGTTTTCTCCTTCCCCCGGAAGATGCCTGAAAGTGTTTGGTATATCGTGTTGCAGGTTTAGTTCAATGGCGCCGACAGACGGATGCCGCCAGCTGCAGACATGTACAGCAGCGTAGCAGCCAATCAGAACTACGAGAAGTGTGTGAAGCGGCAGTCCAGTGGTGGTGACAGCAGCGTCGCTGGGAACCCGCAGGGTTCAGAGCCCCCACAGAAACCACATCCCAGCCCCCAGCAGCGGCAACCGGAGCAGCCACAGCAATTGCAGCCGCAGAATCCGCTGCCGCTGCTGCAACAACCGCAGCTGCTACCGCAACAACCGCAGCCGCTGCCGCAACAACCGCAGCTGCTACCACAACAACCGCAACCGCAACAACCGCAGCCGCTGCCACAACAACCGCAGCCGCAACCGCAACAACCGCAGCCGCTGTCGCAACAACCGCAGCCGCTGCCGCAACAACCGCAACCGCTGCCGCAACAACCGCAGCCACAGCCACCGATCGCGCCCTCGCAAGGCTCCACCAGCGTTGACAATGAACAGCCAAAGGCCCGGACCCACCGCAGGCATCACCACCGCCAGTCCCTCACTGCTCGCCTCTTCAACTACATCCGCCAGCAGTTCAGTCAAGAGGAAGGTAGCGGTACGATACAACACACTGCTACTATCTGTGTTTGTTGCATGGGCAGAGTCAGATATCCCACATCCTAATAGCGTTAACACTACCAATGTAGCATGGCACAGTTTGGAAACACCTTCACGAGTTCTACATCGTACGTGTTGTTGGAAAACATGTCTCATAATCTCATGTGGAACATTCACTTGTTATATTTAGTAATCCTGTATCACTGATTTTCTATAGGTCAGTGAGCTGTTTAGAAATACAATGGCATGTTTACACGTGTTGCATTTTAAAACAAGTCTCACTGGTTACCAAACAAAAGTGGTTTTCAACATATATATTGAGGGTTCTGCACTGGAGTAAAGTTAAATGACGATATAGACAGGAATAAATTCATATGCTTACAATATATACATATTATTGGACTCGATATATATTTCAAAGTTCCCCTAATCAATTCCAAACTATGGTAGGTCAAGATTGGTAGCAAGCACAAAATGTGTTTTATTCTCAATTATATCACTTCTGTTAAATCCATTATTTTTTCATCTCATATAGATTATTCTTATACTTATACAAATCAGACCAGTAACTCAATTTATTGTAACAGGTGTGAACAATTTTGTGCATGTTACAACATATACCAATACTTTCATTTCACACTCAAGAACAGAAATGTAATATTGTTGCCATCTAATTCTTTATACTTTACTGAAATTGCATATGATTATTCAAGAATGTGAGAAGTCACACCAGCTTGTGATTTTTTTGTTTAATGTCCATAAAGACTTATACATAATCTAAAAATTATGAAGATATTTTTAAAATTTTAATTTGTAAACTATAATGTTACAGGTATGATACTTATAACTATATCTTCTCATGTACAAAGCAAACTCTGCAAAATTAATTGTTTTTAATATCATTGTTATTGCATACTTGAATAATGAACGTGTTTCACTAATTCATCCATATCTGATGAGCAACTGCAGGTAAAAATTATATAAAGCAGCGGTGGTGCGTGAGGCCGTGCTTTAGCACTAACAAAATATTCACACATTTTGCCAATATTTTATTTAATCAAAGTTTCAAACATGAAGAATTATTGACACAAAGTTGATGCTATTATCCCATAACAATACAATTTTACTTGGTTAGTGCTCAGTTTTGTTACCATAGATAATTATTGGCATGTTTGTAACACCGTCGTGCGGTGGCATATGTTTACTGCATGATGAATTTCATTAAATTAAAATCATTACCTTTTCTCCTTGTTTTATTGCAAATAGAATATTGCTTATTTTAAAGTATGTTTGAAGGTTTTGTGTGATAATAATTTTAAATTGTTTATGACGTATGTATTGTACAAGCTCTTGGCACCCATATACCATTTTTATGTCCATTCTAATAGCATATTTATACTTCCACCAATTTTATTTAACAAATTAAGAGTTTGTCAAAGCACCAAGCATGATTTCCTTATAACAGTGTATAGAACTTTCGAAAATAAACTTATTTCAGCCGCATAGGAAATCGACATCTACAAACTTTTTGCTTTCCATTATCTTCATTGCATTTCTGTAATCTTCTACCATTTGCGAATAGATAAAATAGTAATTATAATTATTAGTTTGCAGATGATTGCCATGTAGCAAATATTACTACTAAACACTACAATCACAAGTAAGATGTAGTAAATATATTTCGTTACGGCAATTTACGAGTGACATTCGAGTTCAAATTACACTTGCCTCACCCAACTTGAATTCACAAATCACAGTTTAGAAAGTCCAGGTAAGTCACAGTTTGACACAGTAGTAGTTGTTTTAGAAACTGATAGATTCCTCAAATGAGCATCTAAATCCTCAGAGCATTCGAAACTCCGAGTGCTCTGAGCACAGCTGCCATTCCTCCAGCCAGTCATCCCTCCCTCGCGCTGGCAGGAGCCGCCAACAAACACGGCAATCTCTACCTTATCGGCGCCTTCTCCTCGCTCGCACAGCTTCTGCGCTCAGGCAGGAATACTGGGAATTGTGTTTTGCTCGACTAACACGGCCAAAAGTCGTCCAAACTAAACTCGCCATTACTCGAAAAATTCCATTCAAATCATTTGACAATTTTACTGGCAAATTACTGATATTTTCTAACCATTACACAATCATAATATTTCCTTTGCTGAAAATATTTTAAACGTAAAAAATTGTAAAAAAAAAAAAAAAAATGCTTGTTGATTATTTTTCTGGGCGTGCACAATAAAAAAGAAGCGAGCAAGAAAATTTTTTGTTTTATGAAATAGATGGGTGATTTGCATATGAAATGAAGTAACACTGTAATATAATAATACTACTGGATGGGTATAGTTTTGTTTGTCATTATTAGGGTACAGAATTTTAATTCAAATATTTTTTTTTACATCAACCTTATTTCAGTTAAAGTTTTTAACATTTTCGATTAGTTCAGTTTTGATTTTATATTTAAATATTTTTTAAAACAAGGTTAGGCCAGACCATCCATCAATTTATAGGAATTATTAAATAAATTATTTTTGACATTATGTTATTTTTTTTTGGTTACATAGAGCAACATTAAAATAAAAAATTATCTTATAATATACTTTATATTTAATTTCTAGAATACTCTCTTGTTTCTTACTAAAAATAAGCCAGACATGTTGAAGCTTTTACTTGGCAGATATGACTATATGCATCTTCCTAAAGTCAGATAAATCATTATGCAGTACCAGGAAATGTTGATAGAGTTGTCAGGGGAAGCGGATCATTGAAGAGATCAATTTTTCAATTTTTTTGGAGTGACCAGAAGTCACTGACGTCATCAGGGAAAGAGGCTTTCCTGGCGCTGGGAATGACGCCTCCGACAAGGACCACCTTCCCAGCCTACCATCCTGCAGCAGACTGTAAGGTGACAGCGTCCAATTATTTCCATAGTCATTTTGACTGTCTTGGCCAATTAATATATTAGTTATGCAAAATTTGAACATCCCGTCGTGTATTCCAGTGGCAGGAAAGAATCGAAGTGCTTACCTATGATGCCACCATGTAAATTATATATTTTTTATTGAAACTTTGTTCCTTTCTTCTAAAGAGCATATAAGACTCAAAATGTGATGCAAATTAATTAACTATTTACAAGCTAGAAAGAATTACCATGGCAGTTATAGAATTTCCCTAATTCCCTATTTTGTAACGAAGCATGTATACATTGGAAAAAAGTTTGATTTATTTACACTAAATCAAATGAGCAGCATTTATTTTATTATATTCTCCATTATTTAATATGTTTACTGCATCGTAAATTTCATTCAATTAAAATAATTACCTTTTCTCCTTGTTTTATTCCAAATAGAATATTGCTTATTTTAAAGTATGTTTGAAGGTCTTGCGTAATAATATTTTAAAAGGGTTTATGATGTCTGTATTGTATAAGTCACATTACTCAATGTCTGTTCGTGGCACCCACATACCATTTGCATGTCCATTAAAAACATTACATATACTAATTTTATTTAACAAACGAACAGTTTGTTAAAGCACCAAGCATGATTGCCTTGTTACAGTATATAGAACTTCGAAAATAAACTTATTTCAGCCGCATAGGAAAGCAACATCTATGAACTTTGTGCTTTCCGTTATCTTAATTGTATTTTTGCAATCTTGTATCTGCGAATAGTTAAAATAATAATGATAATTATTATTTAGCATATCATTACTATGTATCAAATATTACTACTAACACTACAATCACAATTAAGGTAGATCAAATATATTAAGCCCAGCAGTTGAATGGTAAAGGTAGTTTAATTAGACTAGAAGTATCCACAAAAAGAAGAGTCCAGGGTAGCCAAGTACTAGTGCTGCAGATGTCGCACGACTGCAACAGTCATTTCTGCAGACCCATGAAGTCCACCTGGCATGCTTCTAGAGAACTACAGCTAACAGCAACCACTGTGCACAGGATGAATCGCAAATTGAAGTCGCATGTATACAAGGGGCAACTTCTACAGGCGCTGACACCCTGATTGACTGAAATGAACGACATCCGTCACTGACAATGTTGGTCTGTCGTAGCCACCTACATATCAGGAGGTGACGGTAGGAGAACGGAAACAGACCAAGGAGGTCGGCGTGTAGTGAAGTTGTAATTGCGAGGCTGTAGAGGACGCCAGTCAGCGTATAATGTATATAAAGCATCAGAGAAACAAGGGATAAAACATTTGGTTGCGTCAAATTGCTGCTTTAGGTTACATATCAGATTAAAGTGGGATACTACGGCAGGCTCGTGACCCAAGGCGACAGTGAGAACACGCATGTATTGAGCAGTAGGCCTACATTTTTGTAAACATATGTGTATCCCGTAGATGTGCCTGCAGATGGTGAGACATTTCCGGTGAGTCATTGCCCATTACATGTAAGGCTATAAGAACTGTCACATCCAGGTTGAAACCTTAGCTTTATCACTATTAGGTAGTCAGTGTCTATGTCGCAAGGGAAGAGCAACAACAGTCTGTCGAGTGCACTCTCTTTTGCTGTAGGCCTACTTGTCGATGTATCATTTCAGGTGATTAGCCTTCTGTTTATTTTTCTTAGTCATTCATTTTTGGCATACCTATAGTTAATGATTCCATAACTAGTAATATGGTATTCTCTAAAAAAACTAATACAAATAACTTTATACTATAAATTCCAGTAACTTTAACATGGCATACGCTATGCTAAATACCATTTAAATACACCTGTCATAATTTTTCAAATGGCGAATCAAGATAAATGTCGGCAAATGCGAGGCCTTCATTTTTACACGCAAGCCCCTACCTCAGGTTCTTCCATCACTGTTCCAGGAAAATATTCCTTACAAAACCAAGGTAAAAGACCTCGGCGTGACCATGGACAGGGCACTGGCATGGCGCCACCATGCCACTGTCAAGTTCCAGCAAGCCATAGCCCGCCTCGCGCACCTCTACCCAGTATTCAACACTATAAGGGGCGTCACACAGCATAATGGGATTGTACTCTGTAAATCCCTTATCCCTCCCATACTATTATACGCAACGCCAGCCTGGGCATACTGCGCCAAGACATACATTGAACAACTACAGCGTGTTCAAAACAAGTGACTCAAAATAGCTGCCCATGTAGCCACCCACGAATTACATGCTGAGTTTCAACAGCCAAAGCTGTTTGAAGTAATTCAGGAAATGGCACAGAAGTTCTATGCCACAGCCCATGAATCAAACAATCTTCTAATTAGCGCTCTAGGGGACTATGGCCCCGACCAAACCCAGAGGTACAAGCGGCCTAAATCGCTATTGTCGCACAGGCCACCATAGTAATTTAACGCCACACACCCCACAGCGAACACCTGTAACATCTGCGCGCACTTTCACATTCATGGCTTACACCACCGCTCTTAGTACAGCACTGTACAATACATATTACATATACGCACACTGTTGATCTAATATAACACCCGGCGAAGCACTGTGTGCGAATAGTCACACAGCCAAAACGTACGCCGGAATATTCGGATGGCTCAGTGTTGGGTTGCTATGATGTCACATAGCAGAACACCTCAATATACTGGGACTTTCCCTCAAGCCTTCAGAGATAAACCACCTAGACGCTGAAGCAGACACTTCAAGATGAACAAGCCCAAGTCCTCGAGCAACACATGGCAATTGTGTTTGGGGGGGGGGGGGGGTGCACTATGTATGGCTCTATGCAGCGCCTTGATTTTGCTGGAGTGTTCTCTGGTGCACCGATATACACCTACGCCCGAGGCAGGCCGTCCAGCTAGGGAATCTCAACCACCTTTCCCTTTTCTCTTCCTCTTTTTGTTTCAGGTGTCGACTTGTGGCACAGGAGGGGAAATGTCCAATAGCGCATCTTCCCCTCCACCAGGGGGAAGGAGGCTTGAACCTTCCCTCCCTCCATGGTTTCAAACCACGTGCAGCGTGATAAAAAAAAAATTATAGCCTCCCTACCAATCTTTCTCTTCTAGCATTTCAAACACGTTTTCAAATAAAATTATCCTATCCCATCCTCTGTTCTAGTAGAAATATTTATCTACTTGCATGCTGTCTTGCAATTCTTTTCTGTCGAGGGGTTTTTATGGTCCCCTCGCCGGTTTTTCTCCCCTTCCTCGTAGTTCAGATTAAGTTAGCATGGGAGGTAAACTTGGCCCCAATCTGGTCAAGTTTGCCCAATCGCAGTAAAGCCACTAGCATTTTCCCTTGTAGTTAGAAATTTTCCTGCGTGCATAGGTGTAAGGGGCTTAGCCTTGAGACGCACTTAGGTTCTATCCCTACCCTGGACCGCCAACTCTCCTTTCTCTTAGCATAAAAAAAATCTTGAGAAATTTTAATTATATTTATGTAACTTCACAATTAAAAAGCACACTAAATTATATGTGTATGATGTGCCCAGATTACTAGATGTAGTATTTAATTCCCCGGTTTTCATTTTACAGATATCAAAGTGTTAACTAGAATACAATTAGGAGAAGTTGTAATTGATTTAAGGGATTTTGATGAATTCTATGATTGTGCTTTATAAAATTATGGTTCACATGAGCACGAAGACTCACTGAAGTCGAAATTGAAAAACATCTATAAAAATTTTATATTAAGGTAAAAAAATCTTGTCGCATTGGGAAACATTAGAACGTAAGTATTCTAAAAGGCTTTGATAACGTTGTGAATTTACCTTAAAACACAATTGAATCCCTGGACAGACGTGGTCCGCTACAAAAATCGTACAGTAAGGCGAGCGAGCGGACCAAAAATGGATCATAAAACGTGCATCCGACGCTGTTACTACTCCTGAAGCAGTTAGAATTATCTCTTCTCGCCTAAGAGATAAAGGGAAAAGGGCTGGAGCATCTGCAGTCAAACTTGTGGCTGGCAGTACACCAACATCTTCAAAAAATTTACTTCGGAAATTACCGACAGCAACATATGAAAAAGCATACGTTCCTTATTCTCCCGAAGAAGCATTGTCTATTAATTGAAGCCAGATTGTCGAAGCAATCATACAATTTAACCAAACTGTCATCAAAGATGCGAAATGCAGATATTTACCCCACCTATTTGAATTTGGTCGAAGCGAAGAAGCTATGCTATCCAGGCAATATTCAATGCTCAGAAATTGGCTGTGAGGTTCCATTCCAAGATATACTTGATCATACACTGATACGAATATTACAGACATTGGACATGCCACTTGGAGGTGAATTTACAATGCTTTGTAAGTGGGGTTTCGATGGGTCATCTGGGCAATCTCCATACAAGCAGGTTTGGGAAGAGAACACGGAGGCTTGTGACGAAAGCGTTTTTCTTAGTTCTTTAGTCCCACCGATATCCATTCTTTTTTTGTCGGCCGATAAGGCTCCAGTTCGTTAAGAGTCTAAAATGGTCATTAAAGGAGAAGCAGATAACATCGAAAATCAGATTAACAATTTATGTCATTTCACGAGAAAAGGATTACAAATAACATATCATATGCTAATGGCAATGATATATGGTAAAGTTATATGTGCTTTGACTAACACCTTTACATTGCAATGTCCAATTTGTAAGCAGATTGCGAAAGACTATTATTCGTGGACATTTGCAAAGTCCATAAACGACGAAAACGACCTTAAATATTGGATATCATCACTGCATGCCTACATCAGACTTTTGGCATTCATCTCGGCGATTTCTTAGATTATGTAAGTATTGAAATAGAATTGTAAGGGGTTGACTTTCGTGGGTGCATTATTCCGACTTGACATTTTTTGCAGGTTCTGAATCAAAAATGTTTGGCGACAAAAATGATCCCGAAGTCCGTCAGCACAAGGAGTTTGTTTTACAAGAGTTGAAGATATTAATGCATAATCTTGATTGCCCATGACAAGGATTTGGCTCCGCCATTGATGAAAACTCTGCACGAAGATTTTTTCGTGATCCAGCTACATCATCCAAAGCAACAGAGGTTAACCAGGAATCGATAAGAATGTTTTCTGTCATATTATGGGTTCTGGCTAATGATCACAAGGTCAATATTGACATCGAATCTTATTGTAAAAATACTGTGTTGCACTATAAGGAAATGTACAGTTTGTATTAGCTAACACCAACTTTGCATAAAGTATTATAGCATAGTGCAGTTATCATGAAATATTGTCTTATTCCAATGGACCAGTTGTCTGAAAAGGCTCAGAAAGCAAGAAATAAAGATGCCAGAAATTATCGCGAGTTCTTCTGCCGAAATCCAAGTAGAAATTTAAATATCAGTGATTTTTTTTTTTTTTTTTTTTTTTTTGCTTTTATTATCATCAGATCTGGTAATTTCATCTGTGCACAAATTACCGACAAAGAATGTTCGGGAACTTCATCCTGAAACTAGAAGCGACTTAATACTTACTCATTTCCGATGGATCTGTAGCTGACTGTGGATATGATGACGAATACGACCTGGAAGACAGCACTGAAGACTCATCGTCTGGTACAGTTTTTTAATTATCGTGTAGAATGTTTCCCTATTCTTGTATAACTTAAATGTTTATATCACAATTATAACTTCACACAGTGAAACATGCTTAAATGTCAATACAAGTTCGTTCATAAGTAGTAGAATACAAAGTTTAAAATTTTTACTTGTTCCTCATACAAGTCCAGACTTAGATTTAAATAATTGATGTACGAAAAGATAATACATATCTCACATGTCAAAAAAAAGTATACATTAGTTGTTAAACGGAATATTGATAGCTCATTTGTTCAACATATTCATATAAAAATAAGTTGCAAAAAATATAATAAATATTAAATATATAAAATAAATTATTATGACGAAAACAGTGGACACCATCGATCAATTCTTGCAGTGTACATCATGTAACCCGCAATTCTGAAGGGATTTCTGGAGATTGTGTATTATTTTTTATTGGTTACTAGATTACAACGTTCATTATTTTATATCCTTCCATGAAGGTGTGACAAACTTCATTAAAATCACCTATATTAATTTAACATCCCACCCCCTTCTTCTCAAATTCCAACCCCCTTAGAATTTACTCAAAATTGTGATTTCCGTTGGTTTTTATTCACGTGACGTATAAGTGTGTCAAATATGTTAGAAGTAGGTATTGCAATTAGGAGAGTTAGGAAGGATTTTTGGCACAATGAAGAGTGAATCCAGCTCAATGTGCAGCGCAGGTCCCTCATTCCATATTTAGAATTAATTGTTTTGTCATAATCACCATTCACGAGAAAAGGAGTTGAATGCAATTGGAAAACACGCAGCTATATACATAAAAACTTAAATATACTATTTTAATAATCTCATACACACACACACACACACACATATATATATATATATATATATGCCTACATAGAAATACTAAATAATTTTTTATTTAATCTATACATAACTATATGTATATATACACTTATCATATATTTCTATATTTATACCTACATATTGATACGTAATGGTATCTGTGTGCTTTCAAATTATCTTTCACTTCTATTGTGAACGAGTATGTAGGTTTTCTTAGAGTGCTCCCATATATTTAAAAAAAAAGTATATGGCAGAATACCTTCTGTGGGCTCTTTGCAGTAAAAAGAGTAGGTTTTACATCGAGAAATGACAGTTGTCATTCTGACAAGTGATGTGGACATCGATATGGAAGTGCTCTCTTGCCATACAGTGAAGATCAATTGCGAATAGAAAGGCCTGCCATTAACCTCAACGAACATTGACCCGCAACCTGCTTCTTCGCTGTCGTATTGACGTCATTGTCGTTTCTGCTATCGAGTTTTCAACTTTAATCAAATGCTTGGCGACATGGGAGGACCACCTGTACGAAGTCATTCTCACATGAAAAACATTTACGACAATGGTCACATGCAGTTTATTCAATGCGATATATTGTATAACAACATCAAGACCAACAAGGATTAGACTTTTGAGAGCCACCAAGTGTAACCGCCAATACCTCTTGCTGCATCAATGGGTACTGAGTCCAGGGGCGATTTTGATGAGGCAATTAATTCTAAAGATGGAATGAATGACCTGCATCATGCAGTAGCGTCGGTTCGCATGAAATATATTCTTTTAAGATGATTGCGTGAAGACGAACTTAAAAAGATTGATGAAAAAATTGGCATGATGATAGAAATATTGATGGAAATATAGCAAGAGATTGATGGAAAGATTGCGAGATTGATGGAAATACTGATGGAAAGATTGCAAAAGATTGATGGAAATATTGATTGAAACATTGCGATAGATTGATGAAACATTGAACGATTGATGGTTTGATGATCAAAAACAGCATGGAAGATAAGATTGTCCATCACCCGAGTTGGGGTCATACATTCCAATTTCCAAGTGTCCTACCCTAATGGTTTGTGAATAGTATCGACGACGATGTAGGCAGTCCAGGTGGAGTCAACGATGGTACCACCTAAGGCAAAGTCTTGATGTTGGTCGTAGGTATAAACAAATACTTCATATTTATACCTACTAGTCTCTCCAGTACTAATGAGAGGTGATGCAAATGTTCTTCCCATGTCTCGGACCAAATCACTAAGTCATCCAAGTAGGCGAGCATGACAATTGCTTCCTGGTCCGAACATGTATTCGAAGTTATAGGCAGTATTTGTAAAACACTGGAACGTAATGGATGAGGCTCCAGACCATAGACTCATTGTATATAAGATATATGACGGAGGAAGGAGATTCACCCACACCCCCACCATCCCTCCCCTTCACAATTATGGATTACGAGGTCAGATATATGCATTAGATGGCTGACTGGCCGACTTTTGACCGGGCTCTTTTGGGTAAGCTGCAGGAGTGTCCTGAGTTGCAACTTGTTGTAATGGAGAGAAGAGTTCCATCATTAATAAATAATATACAGGACACTTGAGGAAAAAACCTCCAGAAGACTTCACAGAGACTTCCAAACTGGTAATCGTAGGGCAGAGATATGTAACTGGAAAGAAAAAAGAATTATGGAGGGAGAAAAGGAAGCTTCGTAGAGTGTGGAGTGAAGAGAGATAGAGATAGAGATAAAGAGAGAAATAGACAGAGAGAAATAGAGACAGAGAGAGAGAAATAGAGGGGGAGAGAGAGAAAGAGAGAGGGAAAGAGAAAAACAGGAGAGTGAGAGGGAGGGAGGGAGGGAGGGAGGGAGGGAGGGGGAGAGAGAGAGAGAGAGAGAGCTCCCGAAGCTATAAAGCAAATAAACACGCTTACTTTGGCAGGGTCCATAAGAAAGAATGCGAAGTCATGGGAAGAGTTCGTAACACAGGCCAGAAATGAAGACCCATCTAGCCCAGTGTACAAACTTATGGCTGACAAGATAAAAATGATTACTCCTCCACCATGTATAAAAGTCAATGGGTAAACAATAACTAGCCTGCATAGGTAAATGGAGGTGCTGCTCCACGAACTTCTAGCAGATGACCCACTGGACGAAGAGGTGGAGGAGCATGCAGAGAAGAGAAAGTCAATGAATATAGTCTTGCATGTCTAAGGTGCTCCGGAATTCAACCTGAAAGAGCTAACTACGGTGGTTTATAGATTGAAGAATGGAAAAGCTCCTGGTTTTGATGGGCTAACTGCTGAAATTGTAAAAATGTGCTATTCCAGATTAAAAGAAGATCTGTCGGAGATCTACAATGATTGTCTTCCAATCGGTGTGTTTCCTGCCCCTTGGAAACAAGGGTGCTGTGAATATTGTATAAAGGCGATAGTAAGACGCTAGATGACCCTAAGTCCTACAGGTCGCTGACGTTGATTCCGGTGCTGGGCAAAGTCTATGAAAAATTGGTAAACAGAAGACTAATCATGGCCTTTAAAGCTGAAGGTACCATGAGCGAAAAGCAATATATCTTAAGGGAAGGCATGGGAAAAGACTCCACCCTGAATGATCTAATGAAGACCATGAGAGAAAGCAAAGGAAAATACATAATGAGAGTATCTTGGACATTTCTGGTGCTTTCGACAATGCCTGGTGGCCAGAGTTGACATATCAGCTCAAACAGAAAAGATATCGAGCGAACATCTCTTCTATAGGGTCATTCAGGACTTCTTTAGTGAGAGATGGAGCCTTTATACAACCAAAGCACAAGTTAGGAAGTGGTTGATGAAGGGGTGTCCCCAGGAGTCGGTTCTTGGACCGATCTTATGGAACATTCTCTTTGATGGCTTTCTGGAGTGGGTCTTCTACCTGGGTGCACAGTCTTTGGATATGCAGACGAAGGATTGGTGGTAATTTCTGGAGATTCCAAAACATTAGAAAATAAAGCAGCAAAAATAAGGGGTCTTGATATGGGAATGGTCTACAAGAGAAAAACTTCAGTATTCGATTGAGTAAACTAAGACACTGTTGCTAAGAGGAATATTGAAGAGGTCATCAACTGTGCACTTTGGCAGGAGCCCAGTGGAAAACATATAAGAATTCATGTACCCGGGGGTCATCATGGATGACAAGATGAGCTTCCTAAAGCACATTGAGTATATCTTGGAAAGCTGCAATAGTTTTACAAAAGCTAAAGCGAATTGGGAACACAAGTTCGGGCCTCAGCTACAAAACATTGCGAACCATACACAGGGAAGTAGTTGAGGCCATCATAGCCTACGGCGCTGTGATGGGGTACCATCGGACTGAGCTTGTACACCATAAGGGGAGGCTCATCAGTGCTCAAAGAGCAGCATTGCTTTGTCAAGAGCATAGAAGACTGTGCAAAATCATGGGTGTTTTGCCCATAGATTTACTTGTGAAGTACAGAGGGTTAGCAGCGGAGAGAGCATGTGTCGTGGGATCGATGAATGAAGCCAAAGAAGAAATAATGGACAACATCTTTGGCGAATGGCAAGAGAGATGGGATGTCTATTAACATGGAAGACCCACATATGAGCTATTGCCCAATATCATGGAGAGAATGAAGTGTAAATGGATTAATATAAACCATTACAACATGCAGTTATATACCGGACACTGTAACTTAAAGGAGAATATGTACAGCCTGCAACTCATGCGATTTCTGCTGTGTGATGTTTGTGGAGTGGACGACACGGTCCAAAACATGATTTCCAAATGCTTTAAAACTTAACCAATTCGAATATGGGTACAAGAAATCACTGAAACAAAGGGCATTCGCTTAAGATAGAATAATATTATCACAGCCAAGAGTTCTTCATTACGTCTGTAATGGGTTTGCCACAAAAATCGGAAGAAGCTTAGAGGAGTTTGACGAGTGGCTATACGAGCAAAATACTGATGACACATGATGGGGTATTCGGGTAAAGGCTTCTAAGAAATGAAGTCGAAATATCTCCAATTGGTGAGGAGAACCTCTTTTTACCGAGAAAACCGATAGAACACTGTGTAAAGGCACTAAAGAAAGTGAATAGCTCGGAGAACGGATAAAGTGCCGAGCAATGCCTTACTCACCAGAATACAGTTACAGTGCGGAAGGATGGAGGGAATACTGGCCTTCGGAAAATAAAAAGCTCCCCTTAAACCAGGGTTAACAATCCAATATGGAACGTCCTTGTTCCTCCAGAAGTTGATTACGTTGGGACGTGGCTTCCCAGCAGTCTTCAAGGTTGCTGTAAATAAGGGAGGGGGCTGGGAAGTAAGGCCTCTCCAGCTGTCGGGCGGCTTGAGTTTGTTTCCTTTGATTAAGGCTGCAGAGTGTAATCGGCTCTGGATTACAACCCTGTTTGATTTTAGAGGCGGTAGCTGCCTTTTTATCTCAATGTTAAGTACCACACTGCCAGGAGTAGGGCCTAAGGAGGGGTACTACTACCTGGATAGTAAGCAGGCGATGAAGGTCCATAGCTAGGTGTTAGGCGAATCCAGAACCCTTTGCTCCTCTTGTGTCCAGCACCTACATGTGCGGTGGACACAGAGTATTGGATTTACTAAGACTGCACATCGACGATGCTTGCATGTGGGTCCAAAAGGGACCAGATCCTGAGAAATGGGTTAATACTCCCTCCAGCACCATTCATGGTGAATGAAGTACAACCTAGAATGCCCATTGGGGTTGTCCTTTTAGTGGTAGGGGCACTACCCTGCTCTACACCCGGGTGCATAGAATGGGTAGCCATCTAATGTGTGTTACTATGTACGTGCATCCCTGATAGGGAGCCCACAGTCCTACACTGTGGTTCATAAATGGGTTAAGTAATATTCTGCAGTCTCCTGACTATCTCTGATGGAAGTGGTGTCTACCTGGAAATAGCACAAATATCCTTTTGGAAATAATACTCGTGGTTTGGATAAAAAATATGTATATTCCGGCAGGAATAAACGCGGTGGCATGTAATACCGCCTAATCAAACAAGAGTTGACCGCAAGTAATCTACGATTAATAGGTGAAGGTGGCCCGGTTCTATGCTAGATAAGGTAGTTTCGACTAGGTGGCAGTAAAAAACAACTCTCCCAAACTATACTATCACAGTTGTGTCCAGAAGAGACTAAAAAAAGGGGGGGCCATCACCCGAAGGGTAGGCACCTAACGAGGGATCGGAGACTCCTAGGCTGCAGAGTTTCTGGTAAGATCAGAAGCCTTTGGTGTAGCTGCTGAAAAATCTCTTGGTGTTGGCAAGGTTGCTGAACAGCTCATCCTAGAGCGTTGAACCCCAGCACACGTGGTGATTGAGCGAGCTACAGATAAGTTCCTACGGCACAGTAGTGTGTGCTGAAGGAGCATAGAATGACGTTAAGAGCTGCGCGCAGGTATTTATATTCCGCAGACTTGTCCTCGTCTGGACTGGAGGGTGGTGTGCCATCAGCGCTGTGTGATGTTCGCTGGCCGGAGTTTTTGCTGAAGCTGCACGTGTCAGCATTTTATACTGGTGGTGCAATCACTTAGCATGATGTAGTACTAAGTGGCCTTGGAACGCAGTCTCGGCGGCTCGGACGACAGCTCATGCATACTTCGGGGCTGTGAGCACGCATTTTGAGCATCGGGTGAAGAGTACAATTTGGTGGCGTCCGTAATATCTCCCACGACAAGGGGTGCATCGTGAAGGTATTCTGGTAAACTGTACTTCAGTTATAAACCCGCCATGTGCGACTGAGAGGTGTCAATTGAAAATTCGAAGTTGTTTTGGTAGTTTAATGAAGACGTCACGCTTCAGAACAAACTTGTAAGAGCTTTACAAAGGATAAAAACAGGTGGGTAAGCAGGATACATATTGGTGAAATATACAGTATATAAAAGATGAAGAAGATAGTATATGAAGACGAATTAAGAAGATGGAAAATGTAGTGGGAATATACGGAAGATGGAAGAAAGTATTGGAATTAAATATTATATTAAAAACCTTTAGGTTTGGTATGGAAGCACAGTTATGATAAGGAAAGAAACTGAAGGGAATTGTTAGTGGACATTGTCAAACAAAGAGTTACCTGAAAAGAATTAATACAACTAAGAGCAAATATATGTGAATGTGGGGAAAGAAAGCAGAAAATAAATCATATATTATATCAATGTAAAATGTTTGAGAAGGATATGACTGAGTTACGAATAGTATTGGGAAGGAAGCATTAAAGGGACAGCTAGGCAAGGACCCCGGTAGTTCTGCGATTGCTGGAAAGTCTGGCACGGAACTGTGAAAGCACTGTTTTTGGGGTAGGGGAAATAGATGACTGGGATAAAAGACTTACTATTGGAACTGTAAGCCATAAATGTGTTTCCTGGTTTATGATACCAATAATTTTGATTTATGGTGTTTAACATTGTGCTTTTTATTATTTCAAGTTTAAAGTTTTAAATTGCAAGGTTATTAGTTTTATGTAATAGCTTCAAATTATTTTATGTGATATTTTATTGCTCCTGATAAATGGTTTGTAACTTATAAACATTTTACTGTTTCAATGATAAAACATTACCTTGGTGGTGATGGATTTGTTGTAATATTATTATGTAAATGGGATTATAATAAGATCGGAGAATTTTTTATTTTAGAGACAATTGTGGTAGATAGGAAGACCCAGAGGGCCGGAAGGCCAAGAGGGTCATGGTATTGTTTTCTTGTTACTTGTTGAGATGTACTGAAATTTGCAAGTATCCTCAATGCATGTCTACGGTACTGAAGATATTGGCTTCTACTATATCCTGTAGAGTGTGAGCTAGGTTAATGGTCGGAGGTGTGATGGGATGCATAACGTCGTTTAGGTCCTTCTAATTTACAAAGCATCTTAGCTGCCCATCCTTCGGGACTAACACGACCTGGAAATTGTTAGGAGAGTCTGACGGTTCCACAAACCCCTGCTCCTTCACTGCCTGGACGTGTGTCATACTGAGGAGTCGCCACCTGTCGGGCACACGGTACAGTTTGTTGTGGACGGACATGTCAGTGGTGGGTCAAATTTCATTTAGGATACAACACATTTGGCATAGTTACCCCCCTTGGCCTGAAGGCACCAGCGTGGTCGGCCAATATCTGCCGCAACTGGGCGAATTCTGGTTCTGCTAGTTGGCGATTAATTTCTTCGGATGCTACCTGGGGTGGAATCACTACATCCAGGCTGTTCGCAGTTGACAGTCACCCTGTGCTTGTCTTCAATATAGATATGTTGTTGACAGTGATCTATAATACACTGTTGTTAGCGTAGCCATGGCTGCCTCAAGATTACCTCCTCTGTAATATCGGGAGAAACTACGAATTCTGTTGGGTAATCTTGATGGCGTATCCCTACTGTCAGAGTAATTCTGCCATCGACATTAAGGGTCTGATTGTGCTGTACCATATACACTAAGCGGGATTGCGGACGAAGTGAAGCTCGTTGTAGAGGCGTGAGCAAGTTGCGTCTTATGAAATTTCCATTGCAGCAGAGTCTGAGAAGGTGAGCGCCCGACGTCCATTAATCTCTACTCTGTTTTTTTTGCTGGTGGGTTGTAATCTTCAGTTGTATGAATGTAGACAGGCCCGTGTTCCTCGGTAGTGATGGTGGTGGCCCACTTTGCACAACGGTTCGGTGTTTCCCGGCTGGCTGGGTCCTATAACTTCTGTCAAGTGCTGCGGATGTTCAGGCGCACCTCTTGTTCCCCCTTCCCCTGCTCGCCACCCTGGCTTGCCTGCTTGACTGGGCAGTCCCCCATTAAAGTACTATTCCGGACAGAACATTTTAGGAAGAATCATGAGAGGGTGAGGGTTCCCTTTGGTATGGGGGGCTTAACAACAACCTGACTATTGCTGCCACATGTTTAAACTATAAAGACGTATGCCTTGAAATTTCGCGTTGTTGGCTGTCGCAAGCCCCCTCTACTAATTGGTCTATGGATTGTGGCCTGGGAAGTTCAACAAGATGTCGTAATTTTGGCAGCAGCATACAAGTGACATTGCGTACACAGCTTTCCTCATTCCCTTCGAGAAATATCCTGTGATTCATTTGCACTTCATGCCTTATGAACATTTCTGCCTCTTCCTCGGTGGCTAGGGTTTGACTGTGGAACTCTGTTGTTTTTCTTATCTGCAGCTGCCAACTTTCCTGGTTGTTGCATAAGCCACTACAACTAGCTCCTTTGACATTTCGAGTGTGAGTTGTCTTGGTTCACTGCAGGCACTGCTCTCTCACATTTCGCAGCCAGCTGCATTACAAATAATTTTACCTTGGGCGTCACCAGTTTCGTCATGGACATTCGTGGCGCACACGAGAGCAAGAGTGAGAGTGGAGAACCAGATCCCCCTCCTATTAGGAAGGAGACTGGCCATGCCAGAAAACATCCCAGTCAGTGCTTTGGCACTTTGCTCCACTCCTCTTTCACAAAAGAGGGTATCCTCGATCTCCTCATGCTTCTCTTCCCCATCTCCTTCTACTGTATCGCCTTGGAGAAACCGGCCGACAGCTTCCTCCCACCACCACTTCTGGATCAAGATGATCACGACAGGATGTTTAAAAGAGGCAGTAGATGTGCTGAGGAGTCACATCTCTTCTGGCTCACTGAATGTTCAGTCTGTCAAGAAGCACAAGGAAACACTGCGATACATTAAACATGAAGACCACAACACTATTCGCAGTATAAGTGTTTCTGATTTAAATTTTAACTATCAGCTTCACTATTGCCTTAAAATTTAATACATCATCAACATATTTGGTCTGAATTGTTTGTTGACAAATAATAAAAACTAGGTTAACCATGATTATGCTGTGAACAAGTGTTTTCACTTAGCGATTCTGATAAGATATGACGTGCGCTGCATTTGCGCATATATGAAGCGCACTCTACTTGTGACTGTGTCCCATCTTGGAATGCACATTCTCCTTATGGGCCAGTCCACAACCCGCAATGAACGTACAAGAGAAGACAGGACACAAGTCTGCTCGAACGCCTTGGGAAAGAAGATCCCATAGTAAGTCTCAAACACGTGCTCCTCCCAGCAAAGTAAAGATAAACGTGCGTCATGTGTCACCCCTCCACTACAGTTTCAACAACCCACCGCTACAGGACAGCAGCGGAGTTTCCCAATCCCGCCGCTATAGGACAGCAGTGGAGTTTCACAATCCCGCTGCTGGAGAGCCAAGCACTACCTGCTGGAGCAGTCCCAGCCTCTGAGGTGCATGGGCTGGCCAGGTCACATCAACGCCTCACAGCCGTGCATCGAGCGCTGCAGAGATACGAATCCAGTCGCCTATGCATGTACCGTCACTAGGCCAATCCTCAAAGGGCGGAGTTTGTTTCCCCCTTACCCTTCGGCACACCTCGAGCTGAGATTATGACTATAAAAGCGGCAGCAGGATCTCGCCTCAGGGCAGTCTGCTGCACCTATCGCCACTTAAAAGACCAGTGGAAGGTATCAGTACACAAGGGTAAGCGCTAGCCTCCCTTTCTCCTGCTGAAGGGCCAGGAGACATCCATACATAGACAGGCGCGCCGGAGCAAACTTTTAAGGTGGTCATTGGGGGGGGATAGGGGGGGGGGGGGAGGAGCAAACCCAAGAAATTATTTTTTTTTTCTTAACGACTAATTACATGTCGCACATTATTATCTGTGTTACTTCATGGTAAGTTAATGTACACATTGATTTTAAACATTTTTTCCTCTCTCATTTGTTAATGACTGTAACACCTCATAGCTGTGAGTACATTGAAGACTGAAGTAGATTTTACGTAATTTATAAGCACAATGTCTAAAGTTAGTTTCACTAAAAACGAGCTGCAACATGTTTGACATATATTTTTTTTTAAGAACGCTGTGTGGAATATTATAACATTTAACAAAATTTACAAGTGATTTCCCATGAAATAATATATTTACACATAGTAATATTAATAAAAATAAAACAATTTTTGTAATATGTAAAGTTATGTTGAACACGCGTACCTAAATGTACATTGTTCATTGTTTCGTTTGAAGATTTTTGTAATCTTAAATTGTAAAATACATACACTCTGTTTGAAGCATTATGACATAGAAGAGTGACATGTTTACTTAAAACATCACATGGCATCAACCTAGACATATGACACGTCCTTTCTTTCGTCCTTGCGGGAAATAAATTCTCTCATTATATCATCAAGACTTAGTTCTCTCTTTGTGGGCATGAAGTAGCATCGCATGCGTTAGACGTTTCTGCTTCATAATTGCCCGCAGATAAGTCTTCAAACGGCAGAGGTTAGAAACTGAACAGTAATATAAAACACAAGTGATTGCACTCTCATTCTGCACTATATAATACTCATTGTATACTTACACTACACTGTACGTCTGCGTCGACTACAAAACAGAAGAGGAGCGAAGGCCGGGCGGACACAGACAAACGAATTGCTGTTGTTCACACCAGCTGAAAGAATAGTATTTCTACACAGAAGGGGAGTTACGAAGCACGGGATATACGGGATGTAGATAATGCGCAGATGACAATGTGAAGGAGTGCGAAAAGGGGGAGGGGATTAGTCACAGCACTGCTCACGACTTGTGTAGAGTCAACTGCTCCCTTCCTCGCATTCGACGACTAGACTAGTCTATCGGCAGCGCACATTGTTGTGAGGGCCAACATGCTAAAATAAAAACTTTCATGGCTGCTTGGTGTTTTATAATGTAATGAAGGCGTAGAATCGAAGGAACGTTATGGAGTTAATTTTTCGAAACTCGTGTACACAAAAAAAAACGAGTGGGGGAGGGGGGACTGCCACTGCTCCCCCCTCCCCACCAGTTCCGGCGCCCCTGTACATGGATGTGCCAAGATCGCTAGAATACTTTGCGCCGCGATGGCCGCGTCAGTAGTTCCGAGGGTCCTCGCATTCAGCGTCCACGGCAGCTCCGGAGATCCAGCCAGCAATCCAAGAGGATCTTCTACCTCTTCGACGATCGGCCAGTTCCAGATGCCTTCCAGGACACCGATGCTCCAGAGTGTGTGCCAACGCCGTCGAACATTCCTTCTCGTAATCTCACCATCGACAACATTCGTCTGGTAAACCATCCTCAATTATCTCAATAGCAACCACACTTCAGCGCCCTTCTGGTGCTGCATTAGTTAGGTTCCTTCAGAACAAGTCAGAAACTAAAATGTATATTAAATGTATTCAGAATGGCTCATACACATATTTATCACGTAATACTAGTACTCACTTCAACTTTGATCAGGATGCCTTCTCCTAACTTAGCTTCACCCTTTTCTTTTTTTGTAATAATTATATTTAGGAGTGTGCGGCCCCATTCGTTTCTCATAGTTTCTAATAAAAAATCTCTTACCAGAATTAAATCTTTCATGTAAGAGTGTAAACTATGTTCGTTTAGTCACAAGGGCAAATTGAAACACTGAAATATTTTATTCATCAGTATTATTCACTCCCTTCTGGCAAGTATTGATACCGTGTTCAGAGAGGAAATAATACGTGCTGCATGTAACCACCACCACCATAAAGGTAGGCGAACACTTCTCTTGCGGAATTTGTTGATCTGGGCTTTCCCAACTCCGCCCTATTGATGTAATAGGCCGAGGGTTAGGAGACAGGACCGTTCCAGTCATCGAACCTGCAGTGAAATCTCACATGTCACTGCTACCCCTCCGGTTCATTTACGTTAACGTACTTTTCACCCACCATCTTAACAAGCTGGTTGGAAATGCGTTGCGAGTGAGCTTGGGGACAGTAAAGTGTACTATTTACAAGGCAGGAGAAAACGTGAAACATCCGCTATTTCTTATCCTCTGATTTCATTAATGCATTCAAATGCCATACAACAAGAAAGGAGAGTCAAACATCGCTGCAAAGTGGAAGTACATAATTTACTTAACGAATTAATTCACCTAGTAGAGAAACAGGTAAATAAACCATCAGAGTTATTTGAAGAGCCAATACTTACAAATTAACCACCACACCTCATTTATTCACTGATCACACAGTATACAGACATAGACTATGATCCTATCCTTGCTGCCCATCCTCCCATGCCTACCTTTGGCTTGGATTTTTACCTGGGCAAACTTTCGCCATAACCAACGCCAGCCTCTATTCAACAGACGGCGCCAGCATGACACTAGGGTCCTGCAGCTAGATCGCCACGCCCAGGAGTTGCACAGGTAAAGTGTCTACCACATATTATTCTTTCAGTGCCTGACTGTTTCAACGTGTAAGCCCACACGCCACATCTATATATAGGCAAGGTCCAGCTACGCGATATGCCCAAATAGCATTAGGCTTGGCAATACTGAATTAAATGTACTTCGCTATGCTCAAAGCGTCACATTTGTCATGTACCTTTACCTTTAGTAAACAATTCAGTTGTAGGTCTGAAGCACGTTACCAGTTTGTACTAACCTTAAGAGTCCGGGGTTCGTCTCCCCTAGCAGCCGTTAGTCTTACTCTACCATAACCCCGATGTGGTGGAATCTCCACGCTATAGCTGGCAACTCACTTATGTGACGGGCTTGTGACTCGCCTCCGACAGATAAAGTTATGTTTTCTTGGACTTCAATTTGTGTAGTGTTTTTATAATTCTTTTCCACTTCCTAAATGGTGGTCATGCGACAGATACATCAAATATCAAGTACAGCGAATATTTCTACCAGCAAGATACAAAATTTATTCCGGCCCAACATACACGAAAAGTACAGGCCAGAATCTGGCCAATATAAGCTGGACGACAAACTCTAGCCAGCAGATACCGGCACGCTGTCTTATGCCGGAGGCGGCCCGATGGAAATATGGACTGGTGGCTAACTGTTGGCCGACAGTGTCATGCCTGCGATGGTTGGATGTCATTACGATGCCGGGGCTGCGACGGCTGGATGTAGCTACGATGCCGGGTCTGCGATGGGTGGGTGTTGCTACGAAGCCGGGTCTGCGAACGGTGTGGGTGTTGCTACGAAGCCGGGTCTGCGACGGGTGGGTGTTGCTACGAAGCCGGGTCTGCGACGGGTGGGTGTTGCTACGAAGCCGGGTCTGCGACGGGTGGGTGTTGCTACGAAGCCGGGTCTGCGACGGGTGGGTGTTGCTACGAAGCCGGGTCTGCGACGGGTGGGTGTTGCTACGAAGCCGGGTCTGCGACGGGTGGGTGTTGCTACGAAGCGGGTCTGCGACGGGTGGGTGTTGCTACGAAGCTGGGTCTGCGACGGGTGGGTGTTGCTACGAAGCCGGGTCTGCGACGGGTGGGTGTTGCTACGAAGCCGGGTCTGCGACGGGTGGGTGTTGCTACGAAGCCGGGTCTGCGACGGGTGGGTGTTGCTATGAAGCCGGGTCTGCGACGGGTGGGTGTTGCTATGAAGCCGGGTCTGCGACGGGTGGGTTTGCTACGAAGCGGGTCTGGAGGGTGGGTGTTGCTACGAAGCGGGTTGCGACGGGTGGGTGTTGCTACGATGCCGGGCCTGCGACGGGTGGGTGTTGCTACGAAGCCGGGTCTGCGACGGGTGGGTGTTGCTACGATGCCGGGCCTGCGATGGCTGTATGTCTTTATGATGCTGGGACTGCGATTGCTGGGTGTCGTTACGATACTGGGACTGCGATTGATGGGTGTCGTTACGATACTAGGACTGCGATGGCTGGATATAGTTACGATGCAGAGCCTGCAGCGGCATGATGTCTAGAAATAAGCAGTATAACCATGAAAAATAAAACCTTAACTTTTAGATCAAAAACTTTATAAAGTAATGGGGAATTAACAATTACTATTCATTTAATTTATTTCTCAACACATTATATTATGTGAAAATCTTTTGCTTGCCGAGTGCAGGATTCGAACCTAAGACCCTTGAGTTAACAATCCAGCATAACTTATACACCACGGGGTAAGATGCTGATACTCTCCAGTAATGAAAACTATAAGACACAAATTATTATACAGAAATGTATAAATTCCTTAATATAACAAATAATTTCAAGCTTGGATTATTTAAAAACTATTTCTTCAGATGATTGCAGACAAAATTGTTTTTGGTAATTTTTAATATATCTGTCTGGTATTTGTACAAATGAAAACATTTTCAACGGAAACAAATGCCATGAGCTACCATATGTCGCACATATAATCACGAAAAAAAATGCTAACAGTTAACACACTGTCTCAAAAATAATATGTCATTAACAGCTATGTTAATATTGCCTATTCAAAACACTTTCCAAAAGTTTGTCGGTAAAATTATATATTTATATCTTTATTGTAAAAAAGAGCCTTGTCTGGAAAACCTTACCAGGCCAGAATAAATAAGATAATGGCCAGCTTACCAAAAAGAAAGATGCTGCATGGGAATCGGCCCAGAAACATTAAGATGCTTGCAACATGTTTGCTCTGTGATATCATGCAGACATATTTTTGGTGATATCCATCTGTTACGAAAAAGACAATGGCCCACTGTATTTTTAGAATAACGGCTAACAAACTGTATAAAAAATGACATCACGCCATTGTCAGATAGCTACATTCTGACATTGAAGCGACAGGTGCCAACAGTACAGGTATCGGGCCGACAATTTTCCGACACTTTGCCAACAGGTTTGTTTACTGGGAGTATACTGTGACGGTCAGTGTGCTTTCACCACATGTTGGCATCACTTTTATGCACACAGCCACATTGGTCATCCCCCCCAAACATGCGAGATTATGACCCCTGATTATTACCTGTTGTAATCTATTTGGGAACTGTATATTCACCATTGAGAACCAGTTTAGTGGCACCAAATATCCATACAACAAAACCACAATACTGTATACTACAAACAATACTATTTACAAATGCGGTTTGTACATTGATAATAGTGTATTTTCCTACTCAGCATAAACTATTTAATTTATTTTGCTTTTGCAGCTAGTTTGCGAGAGTGTGTTTCAAGTACAAGAAATTTTTATCCTGATTTCAGGAGGGTGGTCCGATCTTGGTACCTTGGGCACCACCACTCTACAATTCTTTCTCAAGCAGCAATTCCCTCCAATTGGACGTTATAATCCCTTTTGGGGTGATACTTTGACGGATGTACCTGGTGGGTCGGGGTTTGGCCCACATCTGGGTACTTGGTAGGGTTCCATTTAACTGAAGGGTGCCGGGCAAGTAGAGGGGAATCGAACCCCAGGGTGAACTTAATGGTGCGTGTCTCTTTCCCAAGGAGCAAGACGTTGCTCACTGTGAACGTTGCAATGATTCTGGGTGCCAGCTGTCCAAGGTTGAACTAAAATAATTAGGTTGATATGGTAGTGGATTGAGTGTGATCAGTAGATTTATTAACGTGGAATGGGGTATGGCGATCCTTCCTTAGTTGTTCCAACTCCCACGTCCCATTTCATAAACATTCTCCCAAGAGGGGATGGTTTGGTAGGTTAACGTACGGGGACGAATTTGTGAAGTGTGGAAGCAACCTTAAGTTTCTGAATTGGGGGGGGGGGGGGGGGGGGTGGGTGGAATCACTACCTTTATCACCTTCCCAGCGGCTGTGTGGACTCTACATGTCTTTATACTGGCGGTCGGCGGATGGGGGGTGGAGTATACTGTTCAGTGACCGGGTTAGACGAAGGTACCCACCGGTAGCTGATGTCGTAGCAGGGCCACGGCCAACACGTACCCACCACGGAATAGAGTTCGGACTCGTGATTGGAGATTACCATAAGCGAGATTGGACTTGGTCCTGGCGTGGTGACCTCCAGTGTATGTGACGGGGGTGTGCTCTTCTGAGTTAGGTCGCTTGCCTGCAAAGGATTGGAATAAGCTAATTCGCCTCAACGCACGACGGACCTTGCGACAGAGCCTAATAGTGTCTCCGCATCCTTTCCTTGTTATTTGAATACTATTCTGCAATACAATTATACCATCTGACAATAATACCATTACACTAGGTTCACAAATATAGCACAATGAACATGCCTTCCCTAGCCGTCAAGCAGTAGCCCTCTGTGAATGACTTCTCACTCACACAGGCCCTACCAATGATAACTACGGTCAGAGATGCATCTGCGGGGAGGCATGGGTGTTCCGGACTCCTACAAATATCTGCGTACCGTATGTCCTTTTGGACTACAAATCCTTTTGGACCCAGTGACACTAGCTAGTTTGGTTCACTCGCACTTATCATGCAGAGAAACCTTTAATGTTAGTGAGCTGAACCTTTACTTTTAAATACACTAAAAGAAACCAAATTAACTTTTATGTAGTTGGGGAAGCAAGGTAAAATAATACAGTTTCAAAATTGTAAGATTTTTATTTTATAATTTTATTAAAGCTTTAGGAAAACACTGGGGAAGACTGATTATTACAAGCCTCTAAATGGGTGTTTAAGATACGTTAGCCCAGATGAAGGCAAACTTGGATGGAATTCTACGTCAAAATAAAACTTTCGAAACTCTCCATCGCTTTTACGGCGATGATTACTGAGGGGGACCTAGGAAGTCACACTAGTACGTAGTCAAGGATGACTAGGGTAGTGGGTACAGGGAACAGACGTAGAGGTTACTTCTGGACGAGCTTTTCCAAGTTGCCGGAGCTGGTGTTGGAAGACGAGCCTTTCCAAGCTGCTGGAGTTGGAAGAGCCTCTTGCAGGCTGCTAGAACTGGAGAGCGAGAGAGAGCATGCGCGAGAGAGAGAGGCAGACCTTTTCAGACCCAGGATAGCTCACTGACCATTTCGGTTGGCGCGCCAACAAACTCTGGTAAGGGTGTTTCGAAGGTTCCTTATATAGTCCAAGTTTCATCTTGGTGGCTCTCCCAGGGGTGCGGAGGTTGAAGCCTCTTGACACAGGAATGAATGGTTGGGGAGGGGGGGTGGTGGTTATCTCTAGTAGCAGGTGTAGCATATTTCTTATCGCCCTTATTTGAGGCTGACGATAGTTTTGTTACCTCCTCTGCCCGAGGCTCTGCAACTGTGACGTCACTTGGGCGCAGGGGTGCTGCGATATTGTGGGTATCTTTTTAATTTCCTTATCGAAGTCGGCTGGTCTGTGGCTCGTCTGGTAAAACAATATTTAGCTGAGGGGGTGGCGACTGCATGTCTGAATCTGGGTGGACTGTAAAATTCTAAAATTAATATCCGTCCGTCCGTGTGTGAGAGTGCATGTGTGTGTGTGTGTGTGTGTGTGTGTGTGTGAGTGAGTGCGTGAGTGAGTGCGTGAGTGCGTGAGTGAGTGAGTGAGTGCGTGAGTGAGTGTGAGTGAGTGTGAGTGTGCGCGCGCGTATGCATGAGTGTGTGTGTCCAGGCTCATGGAATCTACTTTGTGGGAACGGGAATTTAGTATGCCACTGTTTTGACTTGCCCCGCATACCTCCGTGCTTGCTGATGGGGCGAAGTCAGCCCGTAGAGTATGTAGGTACATTGTGCAGCAATGTGGCATGCATATATTATATATATATATATATATATATATTATATATATATATATATATATATATATATTATATATGGCATTATCCTATCATCACTGGTAACTACACATCTGAAGATAACTAAATGTGCTATCTTCTAATTTCTTCAATTTTTACTGAACTGTGCTTAAAATCTTTATGATCAGAAATCCACCTTTGGTAGCCAATATCCATGAACATAAAACTGCAATATGAATCAACAAAGGCAAACAGAATGATGTCGAAAGAAAAGTGGTGGATTTTGTAGTTGTGAAAGTTGCTACCACAGTTTAATGTGACTATTAGCACGAGATTTACTATCCACAGGAGTCAAGCAGTGTTACCCTCACCCAAGTTTTTGAAATAACTGCAATAAAGACAGCCAATCCCTTTTTCTACATGGTCACTGAAAATGTAAAATATTAGAGTGGATTTTTAAAGGTTGTTCAAGAACATACATCATAAATGTACATCTTTGTTATTCTGCATCTTTGGAGGACTTGCAACATCCTCCTACAAGCACACTATACATTAGGGGTATGGAGGAGGTAACCCGAAGAGACAGTGCTGAATTCTTCATAATAAGAGGAAAATACTGATTCCTTCAATCAGTAAAGCACTGCAAAGCTGAATAAGTTTCAAGGATTATTTGTACGAGCACGTGAACATTACAGTTACAGTACCAAAAATCAATGTAATATAGCAGGAATAGGCTGCCAGGCTACTGTTTACATTATAGAACGTAGACAGAACGCACAAGTACTCTCATAGCGGTAGTCGTAGGTACACACATACCAACAAATGTCAGACGAACACAATTTCGATGGAAATACGATGTCGCGCAAGGTTTTGCTGACTATACCAGCTTCATCAGTTGGCATGTGGTTGCACACCGCAGTCTCATGAGAAGTGGTTGACAATCTCAAGTGAACCTTGAGGCCAGGAAGCAAACTAGAGCGTGGCGGAATATCTTGGAACGCGAAGGAGGGGTTATCTTATATTTAGGTCAGTTATCCACTTGGATTTGATGATGTATTTGTGGGCCAGTTTCATCCTCCTCAGCCGCCCACGCCTCCTCCTCCTCACCACCTCATTATCTGTAGTACTATTATTATTATTGTGTGTTGCAACTGGCATCTCCTGTAAATTTACATTTACCAAGCTATAACTTATTTGGCGAGATCCCAGAGAAAACCTACCAACCAGCACCATTATACAGAATAATTTCCACATGCGAAAATCTGGGCGCACACCACCAGGATTCAAACACAATTCCGGCTAGATGGGAGGCATGTAGTCTGACCACTACAGCCCCAATTCAACTGTCAAAATGAAAGCTGAGAGAATATGTGCTCCAATGTGAATGTGTAATCAACACCATCTCACTACATAGCAAACACTGACATCTTGCCTACATTCCAATTTGGTGCAACCAGGAAGAAAAGGACAGATAAATAAAAAGATCAGAGATTACGTTCAAAATTATTTATTTATTGCATTAATTATGCATTATCCTCACAACTCAACTGTCAGCTGGACATAACAAAAGAAACCGTTCACAAGAAAAGAAATGGAAATTAAAAATAAAAGGCTAGCATATTTTACTAAAATTTAACCGTTACAACATTAACACAGCAAAACAAAAAAAAATTCAACATGTTGTAAAAAACAAACTTTAAAAAAATAATAAATAATATGTACAAGTAACATGAACAATTTCATAGAATAAGATAAATTTTTGACAGCATTTACATTAGCTAACCTTGCAAATGAATTCTTATGAAATACTGTCATTACAACTCTTACATCCAGAAAGTCAAACAATGAAAATTAAACTATATTATTTAGAACAAAGTAAATAATAATAATGACACTACAGACAAGAAACTACATGAAAGTACACTGCACACTAACATATTTGCCCCTTGCAGAGCTAGCTACACACTACACAGAAGTAAGGGCACCCAAAGTGGCAACTAATTATGTATTAGTCGTTATGACAGGTTTTATTTCACCATCCTAGAAAACATAAATGCTCACAGAAACTGTTGCTACATACAAAAAATCTGTATCAACATCTTGCAGAGCAATGATTCAAAACAAAAGTAAGACTACAATTATTCACATATGTACTTTATTTAATGAAAAAAAACTATCTACAATTAAATACTTTGGTTTCTCCCTACACTGAACATATCAAAATACTGCAATTTATAAAATGCAATTTGGGGTAGCCATGTAAAAGGTGTTGGTGAACACCCCATTTGAAGGTAATGAAAATACCACCAGCTACACAAATATCACAAGTTTCTAAACAGTGTATTAACCACTGAACAATAAAATGCTTATTTTAACTATATTCTCAAAAATCCAGACAAATAAATAATGTATGCGAGTAAATTTAAATTGAAGGAAATTATACCAATACAAGCAGTAAATTAGATTTCTTTGTTAAAACAAAAGGTGAGAAGTAACTGCAAATGTAAAATAAAGTAGCAAAATAACAGTCAAACAATTGTTTAACTACAATTTCAGTACAAGTCTTGTTCATTTCTAAATTGCTACACTAACTTGACTAATTTTGGAACAGAGAGCAACACTATCCCACTTTCCACCTCAAAATTTGAAACAGTGTACAAAGTAATCAAAGAGGACACGAACATTCAACGTAATGTAGGTACCTGTCTGGTAAATCCATTCATTATCAATTATGTGTTTTTAAAGATGCGACTAGGTAGTTTGTTTTTAAGATGTTGGCACTAGAGAACTAGTCACACCATTATGAACACACAACCGAATATGAATGGATCAAAGAAGGTGACAGGTATATTAAATGCCCCAACCAGAATATATTCAGAATAATAAATAGTTCTTTAATTAAGACATTTTCACCTGAATTCTCACAATCAGTTTCATATTACTATGATAATTAAAACATATTAGCTGAAAGATAAACTCCGCTACTGTTCAGTGCTGCAGCAGTACAAATAATTTACAGGAATTTTAGTTACAACATTCACTTCAATGAAAACTTTAATGTCTAAACTGCAGCAACTGCTTGTAGGTCCAAACATGTTTTGCTGCATCAGCTAAAATCGATAAACTACTACACATACGCTAATCAATAAATATTTAATTATGGCTGATTTAGCCTAATTTGTTTAAAAAAAAAAAAATAGTTCTTCAAAATGTGACAGTAGCAGAAGGTAAATAGCGACATATATTATATCCGACAGTACAGAAGAGGGAACCTTTTGTTAATTTCTATGCATGCAAATAACTGTGAAAGAATCACACTTTCGCCAAGCCAGTGCGAGATCAATTATAGTGAAAGAAAACACACTGCTTAGATGGGAGGACAATAAAAGAACGACAAAGTTGGCTAGACTGAAGGTCCACAACAAATCCAACTTATGTAACCCTGCCAAAAAATGTAAAGGTAATTTCACTACAGAAATTGACACGTGATGCATTCTTGCACAGTTGGCATGCGCTCTCTATTTGGGACTTTGCCCCATCATTGAGTATCTATGCTCACTTGGGCAGGTCATTCATGCTTTAGTACAATTAATCACATGCCTACAGGGTCTACAAGCATCACTGCAAACGAGATTACAGACACATGGTTGAGATAAATTGTACTATCTACTCCAAAACCATCATGTGGTCACCCTAACCTCGACAAGGAGATTTTACTATTCACCGAGTCATTGACACCCTTGGCAGCGATAAGCTAGTTCGAGGATTTGCTGCAGGAGCACAGCACTTATTCCCCAAGATCACCACAGCCTCCAGCGCCTCGTGCTGAGGCAATAACATATGTCAAATCCTCCACCCCAGGAGATAAGAAAAAGGTAGCACAGCGCCAAAACCTGAATAAACAACCCCTGCGGAGTGAGGCTAGCCATCCCCGCACCACTCTGGAAGCCTACAAACAAATAATTTTAGTTTAAATAGGAGGTGCCATGCCAGGCACGAGAGCAGTCGTTGCTCTCCTCCAGTCTGCATAAGACAGACGGAGCAATAGGGGTAAGGGATCATCCACTCTCTTCCAGTCTGAATAATCTCTTCCAGTCTGAATAAGGCTGAAGAATTGTCTCAAGTGTGTGATTGTCACAAGACCAACTTTGGTAAGTGGCAGCCAAACCGAACTCTCAGTCTGAAGAATGTCGAGGACAATCTATACAGTTACATTGCTGACAACTAGACCACATGCTAAAGTGCGTGTTTCAATCAGAGAAGACGCTGGTCGTTGGTGAGCCCTGAAGATGCCTTCACCACCGTGTCGCTTCGTACAGGCGACATCTCTCTCTCCTCTCACCTTTCAACGTAATTTTCTTTCACGTTACAATCTCCTTGGCAACAGGTCGCAAGGTAATTTCAAATACTAGACTACTTCAGAGCATTTCCAATTAAATTAGGGTTAATTTAATTGCAATGTATTTATTTTATTATTTCACAAGATTGCCCAGGTTGCCTTCATCTGGAATTTCAGACAGGACAAAGCTTCCTTTTTTAATATTTTATTTAATATATTGTATAATAGGAGTGAGCACATACTCCCCTTTCATTTCCTAAATACATTAATTAAAAATGTAATTTTTATAACCTACTTTGTGAGTAACTTATTTTGTTATATGTAATTTTATTTAGTTATTTTAAAAGAAAGTAATTTTAAGTGGTTTAGAAAATACTTGTTTCATAATGAAGCATTTTTGAGAAATTCTGATAGTAGTTGAATCAAGGGTGCGACAAGTAACGTGAGCCAACAAAGTTAAACACACACACTATTAGACTGGCAAACCGAGGCGTGCCAATCGGGCAGATCATCAGAAGCGCCTCACGTTAGGAACACAAATCCATAACTTGGTTAAGTCAGGCCAGACGTTCTACTTCAGCTTCCCAGTCTGAAAAGGCCGGAAGGAAAACTGAACATCCTGCCACTGACTTAACCAGTCGGTCCCAGCCTGAATAAGGCCGGACAGTGGGTATTGAGATTCACTGCACTAAGTAATTTAAATTCAGAGAATATAGAGAATAACAACTTTCCAATCACAGAGAATCTTGATTTATCTGTAAACAATTTGCCGCCTTTACCAGTCGCACTCTGCCAAACGAAGACCATATTAAGCCCCTTCATGCCCTGCAACCAGTACCACTGCCCTACTCGGCAGTAACCGACATCGGACGCTACTCCAGTCATCACCCGCTGCAACACAGGTACAGTGCCCGGTCAAACGTCCCATTGCCAGGGTAGTAGATAATTTTGTTCAAGTATGAAACACACACATCCCACAATAACGGTCGACCGTTAAATGGTCATCGACCATTATCCTAGGTGTAGACCACCTGTGTTTCCAGCAAAACTGACTTCGCACATAACATTGAAGTATCTGAGAGTGAAAAAGTCCCAGCATCTTGTCTAGAAGAGAGCTGTGTTCCTTTCACTTTAGGGTTTAGGCGTAGGTTGAAGTCAATTAATTGTAGAACCCGATCTCCTTCCCAACGTGGAGGACCATCGACCTCGCCAGCATAGCTTTGAGCTAACCCAGACCGGTCTAGTAACCAAGGTGGTAAAGATCTGATACCCTGAAATTGGGCAGGAGAGAGGAAATTCAGATTAATTTCTGGATTGTGATCATTCTAGCTACACATTAGTGTTGAATGTTTATTCCCCCTTCCACAGGTCAGGCTACAAAACAGTGCTCAGCATAGGACAAGTACTGTGTTAGTTCAGCCTAGGCAGCAGGACTAGATCAGTCGTGCCCCGTTTACACTTTACACAGTTGTACCCATGGTGAGAGCACCTTTTGAACCCATGTACCAACGCTTCAAAATGACATAACAATGCTATCTGTAGGCGTAGAAAGACCACAAGACAGGGCCGAGGAGAATTTAAGGATGGAATGCATGATAACAACTGAGAGTTATGAAGAAGTAATTAGTTTTACGTCTATCTGAGCAAGTACAAAGTGTGGAAAGACAGAATTATTTCATACATATAATATTGCTTCTCTGCCAGTTGTTACTCTAATGAAAGCAATATCCAGAAACTCTTCAATAATGTACAGTTGAATTTATGAATTTATGTAGAGAAACTTGATACCTGGGACAATGGAATGAGCTGAAGTTAACTGAAGCAGAAAGTAATGGAATTCATCAAAGATACAATGTAAAAAAACATTAAAAGTTATTACGTAAGGAAAAGAGGCACATAAAGACAGGTTTAGAGAAATCTGAATATTCTACGAACAGAAGACCCATGAAGATACAATGAGAAGAGAACAAAGAAAACACCAAAATATTGTATTATAAAAGTTCAAAATATCCTTGCTCAAAGTACATTGAATCATGGTTTATTCTGAGTCCAGTGTACTTGTTTCTTCCAAAATAATTCTTTTCAAAAATTTTTGTAAGAAAAAAATAATTGTAACTACGTAATTTGAATCCAGTATCTACTCAAATCCACCAGATTTTTTATTATTTTCAGGAGGCAAATCTATCTAGTTACTTTCACTCAGTTGTGGCCGAGATTTGGTTAAGTTTTGGATTTTTTATTTTTCTGAAATATGCAGTGACAAAGTCTATTTCAAGTTCAGTACATAAAAAAACTTGAGCTACAAAAACAGGCTATAGAAACTATAAGCAAAATGAATCGCGCACACAAAGTATTGTGTACACACAAAATATATGAAAAAATATATTTTTACATCGTGAAGCACGACAGTATAAAAAGAGCTTAGCAAGAGAAAAATAAACCAAAATAAAATAAAAATTAGCCTGGTTGGCAGCTGTACACATATTGCTTTACAATAAATAAATAGTAGTAGCAATGAAAAATGAAAATGGGAAATTTATCATGTGAAGAAAGATTAAAAGCTACATCACCACTACAGAAGGTCAAAAAAAAGTAAACCTAATTTTTTCCACAACAGTAAATAACTTTATGCAACATTAGTATTTTTAACTTCGTTAAAGAGTATCTGTCAAAAAAGTCACAAATAAAGTGAGTGAGATTGCCTTGAACTATCTTAACAACAACAACTACATTATAAATTCTCTCTCACACCATGTCTGCTTCATCAAGAATTACACTGTGCTCAATTATTTCAATATTTGAGGTTACTCATGAAAATAGTTTGATGCTCCAGTTTTTTTTTGAAAATATAATCTCATTGAAGCCTCATTCACATGACATTTCACTACAATTACACAATGATGTTTCATACTACTTGCAATTACTTTTGAAACATCGCAAGAAACACTTCCGTAAACTTCACAAGTAACAACTAGTAAGATCAGTCTTTTCATACATTTTTGTACTATATATTGAGGTAACTTCTTACAGTCTTTACAATAAAAAATTTTCTCCGCATATGGCATGATATAACACTGATCCATTTGTATGTTTTTACACAAACATCCATACAGAATACTGTGAAAAATCTAAGCCAGTACATCTGTTTACATACAGATTCAATACGTATATTTACATTATTTTAATTCACGTTATTTAGTATATCTTTGGTTAAAAGCAATTCAAGTGCAATCGTCCTTTTATTACAATGACATGTCAATGCAACTCATTTTGTATATACTTACCAGGAGACTGCAAACTGGTATGGCAAGAACCATTCATATAATTAAACAGAATTACAAAAGATAATGCAGAATGAAATTTAAGGAACAGCATTTCCTGAGCTATATCATTTTTTTTTTAGTAAAAAATAATTATCTTTCAAAGTAAACCAACAACTTAAATTAACTCTTCTTGCAACATTTACCATGAATGTACAGAGAACCGATTGCATCATGGCTAGCAACTGCTTGCAGCAGCTAGTCTCTTGCGGCCACCTTTCCTCAGTGGTCCAGTGTTGAAGACAGTTGAGTGAATTGTGATGCAACCATCATATGTACCTACCACCTCCGGGTCTACTGCAAGGCACAGACCTTGGTTCCACAGCGCAAACAACGGCTTCCCAACAGAGTAGACACTGCCCCACCATCCATAAGGGCGCCCGTCTGACCCCACCACTTCCAATGAGCCCTTCATGCATGTTGAAGTTTTGTCCACTGCCACTGCCTGTGTACAGTGACTTGTTCTCAGTGGATGAGAGACAACAGGAGGATAATAATTACACATACACACAGCAGTAAACTGCAAAATCATTATGTAACAACTCTCACATGCATAGTAATTAATTATTTCACATTACAAGTTGTATAAACACAGGATGCTGTTTTAGTCAACACCCCCTCTTCGTCAGTAGACACACCCTGTCTTTGAAGCCAAAATATTGTAATAAATTATGTAAGATACATGGAGAATTATGGTAAAATAGAATTGCCCAAATTTTTTACATCCCACTTTTTATTAACAAATGTATGAAATCGTCCCTGAACTCTCACTTCAGCATGCAGAGTATACGCATGCCTGAGGATTTCATTGGATGTATTAATGTTACAGGTACATACTGCAAGGCCATGTACAGGACAATGAAATAAATAACAAGTCCCTCTTTTCTTTGTACTATAGCTTTAGAGGTAAAGAGTTTTAAGTTGAAGTTTTTATATCGCCGCCATTTTGAAAATATGTCTCTGATACACCTAAAACATAACCGTTAAAATGGCAGTATTATTTGTTTGCCATATTTGGTAGTAATCAGTCAATTGTTTCCCAAGATATGACAAAAACTTTATTTATTCGTGTGGCACCATCTTGCAAAGTTGAGGACAATAGAAGCTCGATGTGGAAACATTTGATATTCCTTAATATAGTCTACTACCAACCAGCATACAAAGTTATGTTGGAATTAATAACATGGTTTCAAAGATACAGGTGACTGTGGTAAAATAGCTAGACGTACACCATTTTGAAACTAAGTATGACATTTGGAACATACTTGTAGATATAAACACAGGACAAACACAGAAGCCATTAATATCGGCAGAAAGTTATAAACCATTAGGCATCATAAGGTATGTGTACAGCTCTGTCACATTCAGAGTAGAGGGTTGCAGACAAAGGACACAATTATCTCTCGATACCCATACATCTTCAAAAGTATTGGATGTTTGTCAGGAAAACACCAATTGGAAATAGATAACTGGTGCCAAGCTGGTGCAGCAGCCTCCTCGCCGATATCCAATAGTACTTCAGCCCAAAATAAAGGAAAACTTGGCAGAAATGATCACGGACAATATAATGGAACAAATATCTGAACCAACAGAAAGGATTAGCAACTTGCTGCTCGTAACTAGATGGGAAACTGAGAATGTGCTTGGACCCACATGAAATAAATACCACAATAAAAGAGATCCTGCAAGAACTGACAGATATAAAATATATTTTCAGTTCTGGATGTAAAGCAAGGATTTTGGCATATGCAAATGGATGAAGCCAGCAGCAGACTGACAACATTTTGGGGACCATATGGCGAGCGATACGAGTGGCTCCGATATCCTTTCAGATTGTCTACAGCACCGGACGATTTCCAGAGGGCACTGATGGAAACACTTCGAGGACTAAAAGAGGTTGCAGTGATTGCTGACGACATATTGGTGTATGGCAGAAGGCAGTCTAAATAAACAGCAAGAGTAAAGCATAATCAAAGCCTCGAATGTCTGTTAGAGAGAGCACAGGCAAGTAATCTTAAATTCAACCCAGAAAAGTATACACTACATGAAAGGCAAGTGACTTACATGGGCCATGTGTTAAGTGCAGATGGTCTTAAAGCAAATCCACATAAAGTGCAGGCAATACAAGACATACAGCCACCGACCACAGTGAAAGATCTGCAGCGTTTCCTAGTAATGCTTAATTACTTGGCAACGTTTCTTATGTCATTAGCCACAATCTCAAGACCCCTGCAACAACTTGCATACCATGGCACAACTTGGATGTGGGATACTGCTCAGCAGCAGACCTTTGTGAACATCAAAACCACAATCAGTACCACACCAGTGCTATGATATGACCCACGGGAACCAGTGGAACTACAAGTGGATGCGAGCTAGAGTGGACTAGGCACCACCCTCTTGCACAACTGACTGCCAGTAAGTTATGCATCAAGATACCTCACAAAGATGGAATACAATTGGGCGCAGATAGAGAAAGAAACACTCGCAAATTTTCTTTGAATGCAACTGCTTCCATCACTACTTATGTGGTTGAAAACATAGTAGCACACGCTGATCATCAACCGCTAGAGATAATTTTCAAGAAGACTCGTTTGTCAACCCCCAAACACATTCAGTATACTTGTTTGAAGCTGTAACAGTATGACATCATAGTTAAATACAAGAAAGGCAAAGAACTGTACTTGGCAGACAAACTGAGCAGGGCACCAGTGCAGGAAGACCTGAACTAAGTCCATGAAAATGGCAAAGAATTAATTATGCAGCAGCAGAACATTAACATACACCTGCATCTCAATATGACTCGCATAACTCTTGGCCGTACTCAGCAGTGCACAATGGCAGATGGTGGGTTGCAAGCCTTGGTCACCATCATTAAAGAGGACTGGCTGGCCAGAAAGTAAATCAGACATTCCAGAACATGTATGGGAATACTAGCAATGCAGAAATGATCTACGTGTATATGTTGGTACAATCTTCAGAGGCGAACGTTTAGTGGTACTGCAAGAAATGAGGACAGAAATGATAAGGAAAGCACATGCAAACCCTAAGGGTCTAGAAGCAAGTGTTCGCAAAGTAAGAGAGACAATGCACTGGCCACACATGGGCGATGTAGAGAGAAAGGTCAGCAGTTGCACAATATATCAATAATTTTCAGCTAGTCAACCCCACATGAACAGTCAGAAATGCCATGGAAGTGAGTAGCAGCAGATGTCTTTCAACAGACACAAAGAGGGGGAACAGGTGTAATGCCCAATGTAGCAGACATCTACAGGGGATTTTCCGACTACAGAAGACACAGAGAGGGGGAAGAGGACCTGCCGATTGCCGCAGAGATCTAGTTTGGGGGGGGGGGGGGGGGGAGGAGCCATGTGTCACAGAGATTTGGAAGGGGAGGGATGCGGTCGAATATCACAGGGATCGGGAAGGGAGGGGAGCAGCAGAATGCCGCGTGTATCGCGAGGGGCGCAGCCGAATGCCGCGCGTATCGCGAGGGGCGCAGCCAAATGCCGCAGGTTTCGCGAGGGGCGCAGCCGAATGCCGCAGGTTTCGCGAGGGGCGCAGCCGAATGCCGCAGGTTTCGCGAGGGGCGCAGCCGAATGCCGCAGGTTTCGCAAGGGGGGCAGCCGAATGCTGCAGGTTTCGCGAGGGGGGCAGCCGAATGCCGCAGGTTTCGCGAGGGGGCAGCCGAATGCCGCAGGTTTCGCGAGGGGGCAGCCGAATGCCGCAGGTATCGTGAGGGGGCAGCCGAGGGTGTGAAGTGATTTTGGCTGCTCTTAATATTGAGGATTTGAGAGCCGACAATTGTGAAACAAAATGAGTATGGAGCTGTGCCAAAATGCAAAGGAAGGGGAAATGGGGGATCGCTGAGAAAACCAACCGACAAGCAACATCAACCAGCACAATTCTCTCACGCAAAAAGGTGGGGGCAACCTCAATGGGAAATGAACCCTGTTCACCTTGGTGGAAGGCAAGTAGTCAAACCACACCACCACTGTAGTCCAGCAGGCAGCCGAACAATAGAGACGGGAACAGACTGCAGTAAGGACTGTGGCCCAGCCCTAATGGCAAGCACCCCTTTTCATATGCAATTATCAAAGTTCCTATACAATGATGGAATTTATGTGCAAGTGCATGCACACACACACATTCAAGGGAAAAAAAAAAACCAGATTTCTTCTGGATTCAATTTACGTTAAAGATTGATGAAAGTATATTTTTTTGTTAAAAGATGGATGTTAGTATATTCCAAACCACTTTAATTATGTATGTATTTATTGTTTTTACAACAATACATAAGAACTTTGAAAATGAGATGGATCCCATACATTTTCACCGTAGTCTATTGGGAAAATCTTAATCACTCCTAAATTATTTTTAAAATGTATTATATCAGAATGTGTAGCTTAGCAATTCAATAAATATTTAACATATCTGTCCAGTAATGCCATATACGAAGATTAAACATCACTTTTTCTGAAGGAAATAACTTTACAATTAAGTCAACATTATAGTGTATTTTCTATACTATCACTAGGGGTGTAAATTCATAGAAAAATTTTAGGGCATAGTTTTGTGTGTTAATTAATACAGTAGCAAATACTACATGTAGTCATCTTTCCTGTGCATATTTTGATTTTTAATCTTATTTAGGTTTGGATTTTTTTTTTTTATTATTGTAAATATTTGTGCCAGCACACTAAAAGCTACTCCGATAACAATTCAGTCTTTTTTTTTTTAACAGCTGGAACTGCTATGAAACAAATACCTATGCAAATTAATAAATACTTTCATACTTCTAAAGTAGAAATACTGATAAATTCCATAATGATTGAAAATAAGACATACCTCAATAAAAAAAAGGAAAAACTATTTATTCTTCTACTGCAATAAATATAGTAATACAGTGAGACCCTCTTTAAGAAGTTCCCCACTTAAGTAGTTTTCTTCTGATTAAGTTAAATTTAAGACCTTGTCAATGAACACAATCTTAATTAAACCATTTTAATAAATTTTCCAAGTTAATATGAATGACTATTTTAAGTCACTTCAGAAATGTTTTAACAGTTTTACTGCAATTTATTACTATACACTACTGCCCGAACAGGGCAAACGCACTTTGCCACAAGTAACACATCTTTCACAACAAAATTAAAGGAGCCAATATATTTAAAAGGGACACAATACCATGTACATCTATGGATGTGCAGGTTCATACACTTTTACTAACCTGTATTGTGATGCGAAGCAGATGTCCCACATAATGCGCTGCAACAAGGTAAATCTTGCCATTCGTCTCTTGAACAAAATGCATGCTCTCATCTTCACGTATCTTCTCCAAAGCAACCAAGTGACTAGCCTCAATGCCATACACTATCTTCTCCCTGTGGATCTGTCACATATGTACATCAACCAGAGATGATAATTTATATTAATTAAAATGAGTTATTTAAAATTTTGGAATAAAATTTTACATTAAATTTTGTTTACAATTGATGATACAATTTTAATTACATTTAAAATACAAGCATGACTAGTTGTATTAGGCACCTGCCAGGTGCTGGTGAAATGGGACTGTAGTCGCCCTGTCAAAGGGAATAGTACCCAACCATGCACGACCAGGATGTCATCAGACCTCACACTGACTGTCTGAAGTAGAGCACAGAGTATGGAAGAAACAAGCTCTTGGTGCATTTGATCATAGCATATTATTAGGCTCAGATACCGGGGGCACTCCATCTCCAAAGTCATGCCGGCACTGGCATTTCCACAGGTCACAATGTCAAAAATGTACGACGAGTTCATGGATTCCGGTAAAACCACACCCGCCAGAGACAGTGTTTTGATGACAGGTGTCACAACTTGGTCGGCAACAGCAGAGCAGATCACTCACCAATTGACTGCTGGACTACATTAAGCTGCAAGCAGCCCTATCATCAGGAACCATCATCTCACTATGGAGCACAAAAGCCTCTCCCTACTGCTTACCACATGTCACAAGGTTCAACGATTAATGTACACATGAGAAAACCACCATTGGACACTAAACAAATGTATAAAGGTCATCAGAATGGACGAGTCTAGTTACATGTTAGTACATATACACTGATGGCAGGGTACAAGGGCACTGCTAAGCAAACAAAGAAATGTTATCACTCATGTTGGCAGGGTACATTTGAGTCTCGTGGTGGTATCCTCATATTAATACTGTTTATGTAGGATGAAATAGGTCCTGTGGTACCTGTGCGATCATCCTTCACTAGCAAATGATAGAGGCACCTGCTGGCAGATCATGAGCACCAACTTCTGCAGCTCTACAACACACTGCAGCATATCTATACCTGCAGCAAGACAATGCATTGCCCTATGGACCCAAATTGTGACTAAGTGGTTGGATGAACACAAGGCGGTAGTGGGTTCCCTTGGGCTAGGAGAAGCTATACGAGATGTTTCACAAGCCCTTTCCGGTTCACATTCCAGCTTACTCTCCGTTACTAGCTGTCCCTCCAGCACCCTCAGTCACCAGCCACGCCCTCCAGAGCAGGGAACAAGCTTCCTTTTCATTCAAAAAAGCTGCCACCAGGCCTTAAGTATCCCAGTAATACCTACAGAGACATGCACATACTAAGAATAGGCTTCCCATAGTCAACCATATTCCAACCAACCTTTAGCTAGTGACACTCCGGTGACCCCGAACAGGGCGGAGAGGAGTAGTGCTTCCCATAGTGAACACAAACCCCACCAGGCCAAACCTCACACCCATGACAGGCTGGTTCCCTGCCCCATTCTTAGTCCTCCATCAAGTCATCCCCACACATTACACCCATTGTTTTTCTGGGATTTTTTAATTTTCATAAATTATTTTTTTTATCTTCTTGCACATCTTCAAGCTCCATTCACTTAAGTCATCTCTTCCTTCAATTTTCCAATCTCGTTTGCAATTTCCTTCTGTCCTCGCTTTCTTTGCAACACTCAATAATCGATGTTTCTTTTCCACAAAGTTTCCAGGCTTACTTCTGGCTGTCCTTACAAAATGTAACATCTTCTCATTCCACTGCTCTGCTTAACGAAATGTAGGGAGTCGTTTGAGCAAGACGTGACTTCCCTCCATAGATTTCCCATTAACAGGGATTTATTTATAAAACATCAATCTTCCGTTTATACACTGATATGTGAAAAGTTACACAGAGTACAAGTATCTCCCACATCTGTTCCTAGTTGGCTGTGCCACTCCAACTAATAAAAAACCATCTAGGATAATAACTGCACTAGCTTCAAAATGGTCAAAAGCTATAATAGGTAAGAGATAAATATGGTATTCCAATACAGGACGAGCTTTTCTTGATTAAAACCACATTTCGAAGAGACATTCTTGACTAAAGGCACAGCATTCACCCCAGAATGATCTGTTTTACTGACCATTTCTCAAATTGTTGACTTGTGCCAACCATGGGAATACTGTACAATGTCAAGTATATTAGGCCTATGCCAAATCTGCTCCTGGAGACAGGTAGGAAGGACAGAACCTTTTGGAATACGGGCTTCTTACCCTGTGTCATATTATTGAGTCATTTAACACATTTTCTCACTCGACATTTTCAGCAACAAAGACAATCAGTGCAGATAAAATTTCTGTTGAAATACCAATGTCCTGGAAACAAGCCATTAGTTGCCCTGCCTCAAGTACATGCCACAAGGTCATCATCTCCAACCAAGAGACAGTATCTAGAACCAATTCACAAGGCATGGGTATTGACCCCCCCACATTGTAAATTCCTTGCAAACCACCACAAGTGGCATGCCTTAAAACAATATATGTTTTAAATTTTAAGGGCGATTTTCTTGTCTACATAGGGAACCAGAAATGAATTTGTTTACCTTAAAGTGCAGAACACACAAAAATGGAAGGCCTAATACTGAAGATGGAAAGTTCCATTACACCTACCTCCCTAAAATGATCTTCCAAAGAGCTCAACTTGCCTTCCCAGAGGCATTCTCTCAGTGGGCAATTGATAGGCCGGTGTGGGCATACTGCCTCGTGGTGAGTCAGCAGATCTGGCAGCAGCTGTTTCATACAGCCATCTGCTTGGTAGCAACATGGTTTCCGAACTGACTGGAACACAACAGCAAACCTACAACTGTTAGTCTGTTACATTTATCAATCCAGACCTAACATTTCCAATTCCGTGGAAGTTATTTACTTGTGAACTTCACTTCATTTTAATGCATAGTTGATTCAATAGTAATTAAAAAATTTTGAAGACCATCAATGGTTCAATTCTATTTCTCTGTCTCCCAATGTTGTGTGCAAAATTTAAATATCCATATTACCTGTGTAACAATTAAGTGATTGTGAGGATCTGAAAAATACAAATATTTGCAGTTAAACTTAAAGTTTACTTTATTGTGCTATTATATAAAATTTAATTTCTACTTATTTGCCGAACATTGAACATACGACAATAAATCACAAAGCTACTATTCATGATTAATTAACTGCTAAAATGTAGTGTTCCGCTTAAGAGTGGGCAGTACCTAAAATGCAAGCCATAAGAAAATGTTAATTTTAACCTCAAGTTTTCAGAATTTCTAAATGTACAAATTTAATGAGAATTGCAGTACCTTGTCGCATTTAATGCAAAGAAATGAACTACACATTCTAAATCTCAATTTCAATGTTGTGAAATTTTACAATAAAGACCTAATTTTGATGATGGGCAATTCCTGTGACACTGCCTAAAAAATCGTGTTCAGTTGCCTCTTGCAGTAAATTTATTAGTGACTATTTTATGCTGTTCTACAAAATACGTTCAATAATTTTTTTTGTGATATATCACACATTGGTACTATGAAGAGTTTACCTCCCAATTATTACAATTTCTAACTAATGTTGGCTATTTCAGTAGCTTCTGGAGATAGCGTGTTTACGAACCAAGTAGAAGCATCTACGCTGCAGACCCTATTGTTCTCATCACTTGCGACATCAAACTTAGACAGGGGAGGTGGGAAGGGGAGATACTACTCACAGAAGGAAGTTCATAGTACTAGGAAAAATACCAGGTAGCGCTTACGCACCCCCTCCCCTTTTTTCACCCTTGCACGTCGCAAAGTCAACACAAGTATTAACATCGTGCAGCTTTCACGCTACAGTGTCACGTAGTTTTTCGTGTAACACTTGCCACTTCATTTCACCACGATTCCACAACCGTTTATTAAACGATCCTAATTCCTTCACCACTGCATTCCGTGTTCGTACCTACATATTTGTTTATTCTGTCATTGAATTTCGCTTTTCTACTTCCCCATAATTAATTTTTTCCTCCGCCCTGCAGTGCTCCCACAGCCTACACCACCTGTTCACTCTTTCTGTTTTAATTTAAAATATTCTCCACCTACCATCTTAATTCCTTCACTACTGCATTCCTTGTACATTCCTTCGTAATTGTTTATTCTGTCCTTGCATTTCTCTTCACCATTTGACAATAATAGTAACGTATTTGTGTTTGCTGACGATCCTCAATTAATAAAACTTGCATTAAATCACTTTTTAGGCAAGGATATACTGTGGAAAGAAACAATAGGCATGAATTAAAACAGTTCCTAAACTAACTCAGTGCCACTTGGACGTAGTAGGCTCTGCAAGACAAAAGTCACACCAGCAATACAGCTATTTTCTAATTTGGTTTCTACGAAAATATATTTAGAAATATGGAGGATGCAATTGTACACAAGATTGGGAACCGCATGTCATACGAAGTTGTACAATGTTTTGTTCGAAGCCGAACATCTATCAGAATTAGGAACTTAATATTGCTGCAGAATACTCCTGGAATGAAAATAGAAGGAAATAATAAAAAATAAAAAAATAGCAAGTTAGTACAATAACCATGCAATTGTTACTGTCGTATGTACAACATACTTGGCTGTGACTATCAATGTCTTTCAAAGAAGAAATGAAATAATTTATGTCCACTATTCGTCTTTCTTGCATCGTATTTTGATGAATGTCTGGCACAGAAATTCATACGTCTTGTAGGCTTATCTGGCATAATATATCACAGTTCGTTTGTGCATCTTCAGAAGGCTTTATTTCAGCATTCAGGAAATCGAGTTTCTTCCTGTGGAAGGTAAAACTTGCACATTACTCTTACAATTTTTTTTCTGTTTCCTTTCCAAGAAGAAACATATATTTTATTAGGAAAATAATGGCACAATTAATTTATTTGGGTGAGAGACGTTTAAACTCAATAATACATTTAACAAATGTAGGATTTCAGATTTTTTTAAATATATTTCCCTATAATATTACAGGAAATGCACAGTAATTTT
>CM057001.1:123056463-123198963 GCA_029891345.1 Dryococelus australis | reverse complement strand
CATAAAACTTACGAAGTAAACAGTCACAATCATTCAGAGATAGAATAAAATAGGAAAATTTCAGAGGAGTAAGAAGTACAGGAAATATTAATTTTTAAACTACAGGGTTAGGGAACATGTAGACTTTGCAAGTTGCATGAGCCTCTCAAAACACGTTCTGTATGTGTGAAACAGTGCTGATGTGCATTTGCACAGAAACTCCAGCCACTCGTCTACACTTCATATCTCACTCGGAGGCCCATCTCACTTTTGAACTCCTTATCTTGAACTGAAAAGTTCAATGCACCCCGAGTCATGCTGAGAGAAACTAGGGCAGCGAACTACCAGAAAATTTTTCAGATTAACACAAATTAAATTAGCTCAAGATCAAGAGCGCAATCCGCAGAAGATTGATCATGGGGCCACATGCTGCAGAAAGTTTGTGTAAGATGAACTTCGTGTTCGCTACCAGCTCTTAGGTTACAAGCGTTACCTTCACACATCTGCGCGCTCGCAAGGGGCGCAACGCAGCGAGCGTGTAAGATCGCCCCTCCTCAATTCTGTTCATTCCGAACAGACTCTGCAACTTCCGACCATCGTAAAGCACCGGTAGTTCGATTTTGACAATCTTCGGCTTTGCCTGAGAGACTCCACAACAAATCTGAAAGACCCCATAATTTATCATCTTCGGAATCCTGTAGCGCATTCCCAACATTTATGTAGATTCCTGTGGTACCCTTTTCGCTTCACGGTGTTGTACAGCAACTTGTTTAATTGTCATCCTTGAAATTCCTCACCCGACATTAACCTATCATAACACGTCTTCATCCAGTCACTATTTATTCTGAGGTGTTCTCGAGCAAAATCATGAATGTTAATTAGTCTGCGACATAAGTTGCTGGCATAATCGGGGGATGCAGCTTCCTCATCTATTGGTAGGGCCAAACAGCAGGTCAATAGAAAAGGCATGGCTCTCTTCCAAACAGCATCCTTGATGGTGTTACCCTTGTGGACTCGTGAACTGCTGAGCAGTAAGGAAGACGATACAATGGCACATTTGAATCCCAATCCTTTTGGTTGTCTGCCACAAAGATCGACATGTACTGCGGAAGAATGCAGTTAAGCCTATCTACCATTTTGGCCAACTGATGGTTTAAGGCAGTAGTCCCAGTATTTTTCATCCCAAGAATCATTGTTACCTCCTGAAACACCAATGCTTCGAAGTTTCTTCCCCTTATCAGAATGGAGTTCTATTGATTCTCAAAACCTCGAGAAGACATGATTTGCAAGTGCATCGGCCACAGAATGTGCTTCTTAGTTTGGGAGGGGAATGATCTAATCATAAGAAACCAGTAGATACTGATTACCCCTCTCTGTAACAGGTAAGGGACCCAGCATATCTACTGCCATCCTTTCTAATGGAGATCCAACATTGTATTTCTAAAGGTCACCTTGTCACCTAGTCCTTGGGCCCTTCCTCGGAGTGCAGGTGTCACACATTCTGCACCACATCAAAGCACCCTCCCAAGAATGGAGGCAGTAAAATCTAAGTATAATAGTGTCAGAGGTCTTATTAACATCAAAGTGCACACTGGCTGCTGAATTATGCAGTTCCTTTAAGACATCTGGAACCCTGCATTCTGGGAGGACCAACTGTAACATGTATGTATTCCATCATTACTTCCCCACTTTCTCTAAAGTATGCCATTATTCAGTACGAGGTAATTCCATTGTGCCCAGTATGCTTTGACTGCTGCACTCAGGCTAGATATCCCTTCCCATTTTGGACAAAAGCCAGCTTCTTTCCTCTTTAATAATGGCTGCAAAGTGGGATAATTCAGCTGATCTTTCCTAATACCATCATCACTCCAGGTATGTGTCCCATCACAAGAAGGAGAACCTTGAATTATTTTCCTTTGTACCTACAGTGATTTGCCAATCTTTGCCTTCCTGGCATTCACAAATATGATAGAATGGCTCACATGACCTCCTAGAAAGTTCATATGCACTGCAGTTAAAGCAGCCTGATCTGTGCTGTATTTCAAAGTCATATTCTTTAAGATGGTGTATCCACCGGGCTATTTGATCTTCGGAGTTCTTAAAGTTTAATAGCCAGTGCAATGAAGCATGGCCAGTTCTTAGAATAAAATATCTGCCATTAAGGTAGGGGTGAAAGTGTGAAATTGCCTTCATGGCCAGAATCTCCCTGCGTGCAAGACAGTAATTTCCCTCAGGCTTATGCAATACCTTACAGAAGTATTCCAGTGGTCTTTACATCCCATACTGAACTTGAAAGAACACAGCTCCAATGCCTACCTCACTAGGGTCAGTGTCCAAAATGAACATGTTCTCACTTTTCGGCAAACCCAGCACTGGTGGAGATTTCTAAATTTCTTTTAGCTTACTAAAAGCAACTTCAAAATTTAAAACATAAACTGAGAAAACTCCCCATTTCAGTTGTCAGTTGGTGTCTGCTAATTTCTTATGGCTTTAGTCTTCTCTGGGTTTGTTTCAATTCCGTGGGCCAACATTGAATGTTCCAGTACATTTTCTTTCTTTTGGAAAAGGTGGCACTTCTTAGGAACTAGTTTCAAGTTGGCTGCAGCCACTTTCTGGAATACAGAGTGTAGGAATGACGTGCGGCACATTTCTGCACATTTACTATGCACACCCTACTCGACGACTTCGCCCCATCTTTGAACACAATGTTCATACAGGGGCAGGTTAACCACATAACAGTACTTGCAGGACACATGCTTGCAGGGTACATTGGCACATGTCAAGAGCAATTACAGACACACAGTCCTAGATTGTACTGTTCGCCCAGAAGCTCGAAGAAGCCATCACACCAACATCCACCTCCAGCGAAGGCCAAACTAGCACTGCAGAGAGGAGATAAGAAATTAATAGCGCCGCCTTACCAGCAAGAAGTCTCAGCCCCAGAGACAGAAGCTAGCTACCCCTGCACCTCGTACCTCTGAGCCCCTACAAGCTCCTCGTCATTATCAGTATAAAAGCGGCTAGAACCCCTTAGCTCGAGTGTCTCTGCTCCTCCATCGCTCACAACAGCTAGAGGTAGTCATTGGGATACGTGACCCCTGGGGTATCCAGAGATCCCACCACTCACAAGGGCCAGGGTCTCAACCCAGACGACATTGTCATCCATTAATTAAGCTACCTGACAGGTAACACCCTATCAGAGGCAATTATACAGTTACAGTTGTATTTTGTATTTTAATGCAGCGCTCTTAGCCTTATGGCCTTACCGCACTTCTGCCTCCCAATAGGTGGGGGAGAGGAATCACGTTCTCTAAATGCAAGAAGGCCAAGATTAATGAGACCTGTGGCCAGATCCAAAGCCCAAAGCTAGCACGTCCACACATCCTCGCCCCCTCTACCTCAGAGGTTCTGAGATCCTTGCCCTCAGAAACCAAGCATGTGGTCTGGCTGGCCTAGTGCCTTCCATGGCACAACCAGAGCAGGTTGCCGCTCACCGCCCGGTCTGTCATCGGGAGTGGGAATCCTTCCAGACCTCCTCCAGCATACGGAGTCAACCACTACCAGCACTAGTCCAACCTTATGATCCGACACCAGAGAGAACCTCATGGTGCAGCCAACCGATAGTACCGTGCTACCATTTAATTTCCATGGATCTTGTGGGTTATTCATGGCCGACACTATCTCCTGAATGGAGTGGCAAGAGGAATTTCCTTCCACAAAGTGATTGAGAAGACCTTTCCAGGCAAAGGCTTACACAGTCCTTGCTCTGAAATTGAGAGTTTCTATCATATAGAGTCATATATTCTCCATAGTTTCATCACTGCAACCAAGCCATTGCTCCCTTGACCACAGAGGTGTTACGTGTACAATTCCCAGTAGGAATGGACGAGGGGGGGAGGGTCTGCCACACTCCATTCTATGTCTTTGTACTTCTTCTTTTAAGTACAGACTTTGGGCCCCAACGGCCCGAGTGCTAAGTGGTCCAACACCCCGCCAAATGGTCGAGCCTTGGTACCAGCTATCGGTCCAACCATCATGGCAGATACCCCTCGCCAGTCACACAGACTCTGGCAACCCATAGGGAACGGGCGGCATTGCCCAATCTGTTAAGCGACTAACAGGGTGTGGCCGGGTAAGCCTTGGGTCGCCTTAAGTGGAGAGAGGCTATAAGAGATGCTTCATCCACCCTGTGCAGGTTGTGTGTGGTGCATACCTAGCTCGGAATACTATAGCATAGTACTGCCACACCATCTATCATGCCTGGGACCTTCCTCCTGTCTACTCCAATGCAGGGATATCAAATCCCAAACAGTGCATCACCCAGAAGTCACACAACCCTCCCCCAAGCAATTTTACATGGGGAAGAGATCCCCTTAGGTCTTGACTGGCATTGGGTAAAAACAACTGTGCAGGTGACCCCTCATTGCATCGCCACTGACTGCCAAGACGCCATCTTCCCTGTTCGGCCTTCTGGAACAGGCGCCAGACCAACTGCCGACCAGCATAGCGAATCAACGACCATGGAGCACCCCTCTTCCCAGCAAATCCAAGGTACTGTTTCAACTAAGGTGAAGGACAGTGAAAGTACTCCCCAATTTGGTTCTGACAAAGCAGCCCACAAGGCCTACCTTATACATCGGCCGGCTACTGCACATTTTGACAAGATTAAAATAGCCTTTATTTTCCCTAGTTGTTGGTCACAGCTTAAGTCTTGTAAGCCTGATGTGGATAACCTAATCCCTAGCCGGGAATAACGCAAACCATGCATGCGTAAAGCATGATAGAAGCTCTTGAAATGTCCTCCCTATAACAAGAATGTTATCTAGGTAACATGACGCATCTAAAGGCATTCGAAGGAGGCATAAGCATTACACAGCCCAAAAGAGATAACTATGAAATGTTAGGTTCCTTTCCATTGGACACAAAATGGAGTCATCTCTTGATCCTTTGGGACCACATTGCACTGCCGTACCCACTTTTCATATCCAAAGTAGAAAACCATTGCGAACTTGCCACACTGTCCTTGGAAGTGGATAAAAGTCTTTCTTTGTCACATATTAAGCTGGTGATAATTTACACATAACCTCAGTGTCATATTTCTTCTTACCAAGTGCAAAGGGGTGATGGCCATGTCTTACTGATGGTTCTATAACATTTAACTTCCTCATTTACTTCAAAATTCCCTCAACTGCCTCATGCGAAGCTAGTAGCAGTATTCTTAATGGGTGTTTTATGAGCCTGGTATCTCCTTTATCAATGTGGCGGCACGTCATGTTAGTTATTCCAAGGTCATTTGGTCCACATGAGAAGGAATCCCTATTTCTCTGCAATAATTCAGACACAGCCTTCTCCTGGCACCAGATTTTCTCTTGTTCATACAAGCACTTCATTCAATACTTCTGGTAAAGGTCATTCTATTTGTTCTACTCTGGAATCTTCTGTAACATTTGGAAATCTGCGAGATCTGCTTGCAAACACCTATGATGCCCCCCCCCCTTGCCCTTTTTCCATCACCATCAAGACGAATGTTACTTTAGTACCAATTTATCATTCTATCTGGAAAACTGTCAGCATTAGAAGAGACCAAAGTCCTTTCTAAAAACCTACCATGCAGTATGCCAACCCTCTCTACTGGCTCAATTAGACCCACAAACATCTGGCACATTTTCAGTGACAACTGCTTGTAATGTCAATTTCATTAGAAGCAAGCATCACAGTGGGTTGACCACAGACTACTGGGCAGCTAATTATGGAGGACAAATCATTCCGTTTTGACTCTACCAACTCTGTACTACCTACCCGTAGACAACCAAGTCGAGTATTGATACAGCACCCAAGCATACACAGTACATCAAGCACCAAAAAAACATTGATCCTTTATTTCTGCATTGTATATATCCTGCTCTAAGATAACATCACCAAGCTTCCAGATAACTTTTCTCTTACCTCTAACAGGTGTGGTGTCACCAATTACTGTAGTCAAATAGCACAGTTCCTTACTGTTGTTGGGCGATCAATGGGGGAAGACCTGAGTATGTCTTGTCTTGCTACTGTTATAGTCGCCCCAGTGTCGACAACCATCTGGCAAGGATCAATATTCAAGCTCCCTTCCACCAGGACTGCATCACAATCCTGTTTCACCGACCGTACATGTAAGAACATTGGGGCCTTCTCTCTAGCAGTCACAGACATTCACCCACTAAGATCGAAGTTCACAAGTTTTCAGAATGAGCTGTATTCTCACTTGCCTCTCACTACCTCTTTTCTTGCTGCTGTTGCTGTGGGCCATAAAGGGCTCTCGGGTGCCCCTGAACAACACTCAGGTTGCTTGGTTGGTGGGCGACGAAGCTCTGTAGCACAGACCCTGGAAGTGATGTCCCTTATGGCCATCTGCATCTCCTTCAGTGTCTTCTACGTGCTGTCTTCGTCGTCATCATTCAGCATCATTGCCAATACCTGATGTAGGGGTGCAGCTGCATGTCCTGCTGACTCCTCCTCCAGTGCTCGGGCCAGGGTGTCCTGCATGTTGTTGGGTGCAGCCAGATGTATCGTTTGCCGTACCTCCACGTCACAGATGGCATCAATGGAAAAGCTGGCTGCAGTGATGATGCGCTCCTCCTCAGGGCATCTTTCCAGAGATAGGCGGGAAATTCGCACAATGTCTTCTCATAGCTCATGCAGTAGCTTTCCAGTTCGCTGAGTGCAGTTTCCAGTTCAGCATGGTGGGCATGTCACAGGTATCGGTCACAGAAACATAACTCTAAGGCAGACATCAGTGTGGGGTACTCCAGTCGATGTCGCTCTAGCAGAGATTGCAGTATGCTGAGTGTGAGGCATCTCAGTACACCCACGAGTTAGCAAGCCCAATGTTTGGATGACCAGGCATTCAGAGTTGCAACTATTTCAAGCTGGTGTTTGTACTCCCACCAAAAAGTCTGGCCATAATCCGGAGCGTGTTTAATTGAGACCTCCTTCCCCACTGCTGGCTGCGCGACACCAATGCTGCAGAACTGTCGACTATCCTCCGCAGTTGCTGTGTTAGTTACGAATTTTACTGATACCTCATTTCTCTCATCTGGCGATGTTGTGATAGCAAAATTCCATTGTTGCACAAATTCCCGCCATTCCTTCTTCACCACACTTATTTCCCATTTCAATTCATTCTCACACTGTCCATTCTGTCGTCTACAGCATTCAACATTTCATTTAAACTGTCCATCTTATTGTTTACACTGTCAGTTATTTCATTCACTCTCTTAATTCTAGTGTTTATAATTCTCTAAAGCCTTCTATTTTGCTGTGTCAATTTTAATTTAGTGTTTATTTTTTTGTCTACATTCTAATTAACAGAGTAAATTTTCCTTTATACTAAATCACATTCGTTAATTGGCTGTATACCTTCTCTTTTAAACTATTTATTACTTAACTACTGCGGGTATTTACAGTTTCATTTACACTTTCTTTCACACTACTAATTATATTATCAAAGATATTAGCATTTACACTCACATTAACCATTTGACTACCTAGTTCCTCTGTTAATGGTCATAGTGATTCTAGTTCTGCAGACATTTTTTCCGGTTAACCATCACTGCAACAGTTGTACAAAACAGTATTAATATTTCCTATCGTTAACTACTAGCATATTGTCAAACTTTATTGACAATTGAATGCATCCATCCCATTTCTGACACCAACGTTACAAGATACCTAAGGGACTTATCTCAGTTTGTGAGGGATGGAGGTCTGAATAGAAATGAAAAGGACTAAAATTTTATTTTAATTTTTTTCACACAGCTATCTCCACTATTTGTTTTTATTTTTCAGTGAGAGCAATGTTTAATGTCTAATTACACTCTAAGTAACATCCTTTTTAATGCGTCTTGTTTGGCTATAGCCAATTAACTCATACTCCATTACTGATACACATTCTGTCTGTCTTCATCATTTGAAAATATCTTTCACTCATGCATCCAGTCGAATAGTCCAACCTGCCAGTCGCACTATTCACTGCGATGATGCTCACAGTCTCAAGATTTTCTTCCTGCTGATCACTTCTCTCGCCGTTTGTTTCTCTTCTCGCTCGTCTTCTATCGTTGAAACTCCAGCCACTCATCCACTCAACAACTCCTGGATTGGAGGCCCGTCACACTTTTACCCTCCCTAGCCTTGACCTGGTAGGTTCGAAACATCCCAAGACGGCCTGAGAAAAAATAGGGCAGCAAACCACCAGAAAATTCTTCAGATAAATACAAATTCAATCAACTGAATTTCAGGAGTGCTCGCTGCAAAAGATTTATCGCGGGGCCATACTGATCTTGGGTTACATACGAGACCTTCACACATTTTCACCATCGCAAGGGATGTGAAGCAGCGAGCGCATGAAAGTGGTATAACATTTAACTGTTACAGTATCTCATCCTGGTCAGTTTCACTGGCACTTGTCTTAACTGAAAAGTTCCAAACCAGCTTAATTTTAAAGAGTGGCTGCTCTAGGGTTCTGAACCCAGTGATTTAGCTACCTATCAGTAGCATGTAGTCAAGTTTTTTTTTTTCAGGGTAAGCAATATAATTGCCCCACATATTTGAGTGTTTTAGATAACATTTGCTAGTGCCGGGCTGTGGTTCCATTTTCAATTTCTGCCAACAAATGTAACTTCCAACTTTGCTTACCCTCCAATGTATTTACCATTTTATAATACCCAACATTAGTTATAAAATGAAAACGAAATGAATGTAATAATGATTAAACTGAATATTATTTAAATACAAATTATAAGAAAACTCCCGTTTTCCCAAACACTTTCATCCACTTTCCAAGGCAAAATGAGAACTGGAGGACGCAAACAGATCAACTGCTTACCCTGTCAAAGGAACGCAGCAGGGTAACTCTCTTGAGAGTTTGATTCATCGCTAGTCGCTCCTGTTTGTGGAAATAAATATTAGATAGCAGCACTATGCGTTTACAGTACGGGAGTTACGAAAACTCTGTTTCTCGAATCAGATAAGGGAAACTCAGATTTATATGTATTGAAATTTAAAGTTAAGGCAAAAACTATAAATGGTCTAACATGTCATATATATATATATATATATATATATATATATATATATATATATATATATATATATGGTAAGCATTGCTTACCTTGCATCTATGGAATAAACGCCGCTGTTAGGCAACAGGCTTCAGAGCAGTGCAACATTTTTGGTTTTTTTTAGTGAGCATATATAAATTACAAAGTACTGTTTATTTAAAGAACACACCCAAAATGTATTTAACATTAGATAACGTAATTTTGCGAATTACATTTTTTTTTTTTCATTAGCCAGTTTATAAAAAATGAGCATTGAGTGAGTCATCTCTTAGGCATTTTCTGCCACGCACTTTGGCGAGTCGTCTTCCCAGAAACTAATTGTATTGGAAAATATAATCTAGAGTCTTCACATTATTTCAAAAATCTACAAAATTCTCAAGAATACCTAGATCATAAATCCAAAATATTGCCTCCCCATATGTGAAAATATAACAAAATTGAGAGATGGATGGCCAACAATAAAAACTCAACTGTTGTGCTTTGTGAGAAATAGTAAATTTCACCTCATATTCCTAAGAAGAAAAATAAACGAAAGAGAAATATGATTGATAAACTCTAAGAAGATAACACTATTTTTGAATAATGAAAATTAATTTCAAGTTGAAGTGTATAACATGGATATATTGAAAACTCATCCCTTATAAGCATTCCCAAGCTATAAATGGAATTTGTGCAAATTATGTTTGGAACGATCATAGTTATTTTCTTTAAATTATGAAGAACTCTGAAAAAATCACACTTAATTGAAAACTACACATCTAACATTATTCTCTTGGTCTAGGTACATATTACACACGGTTAAAGATATGTTTGCACGCCACAAGACTGCTGAAGATTAGAGAGATCCCAGGAACTTTACTGAACCGTGTGCAAATTGCTACTAACTAACCTGTTTGTGTAAGTGCATGCCACATTTTGCTTAAGGTGCCAGTGATAACTGTGTCAGCCAAGTGATAATTTTTCTAAACCGAAAATAATGAAAAACTATCTTAGACGCAGCATTTTGCAGAACTAACAGAAATTTTTTGGAATCACAAAAAATTTAATTGGACAACGCTATTGCACAATTTGCAAATGTAAAGTCCTGTAAAAGGCTAGTTTAATGATTTTAAATATGCTTCCTTGTATTATACTTTGTTTTCATATGTCATATTATATTAAAGATTATATTCATAGAATGATAAAATATTACCTCATAAATGTATTGTTTTTTATTGTATCGTCAATAAACCTCATTCAATTTATGTCAACAGTGGATACGAAGGTTTATTAAACTTTTTAACAATTACTTAAGAATTGTGTGAGTATATATAATTTATTACTAATTTTACTGTTGCTAGCAAGCAATAATTATTTCTCAATATTTTATCAAATATTTATAAACATAAACAAAAATTAATTTTAGGCATTGTGAAACATATGAAAAAGAAATTAAATTAAAGATTATAAAAAAAATTGTACATTTACAAAAACCATCAAAAATTCCCTGGTTAATCGCTATCTTCGCACACATGTTGCTTAAGCTAGCATCTGGGCAAGAAACTCATCCAAACAAAATATGTTCGAACGAGAAACATGTTCAAACGTGACACACTGTTCTTTCGTCAAATATAATTTTTCTTATCAGTGTTAAATGAATTTGTCATCTTGTGCGGATGGTGCTGTCTAATTGTAATGATATAAGAATCAATTGATCGAGATTGTTCATGGCAATTTGGATTTATGGGCTTTTGAATGTAAAGACTAACATTTTTTATATAGTCCTAACAACTAGATCTTTAATTGTGTATTTTTTCATATATTTTGAGGTTGAGAAACACTTTTTTTCTATTCCAAAAGTTTTATTGGTTTGGGGTTCAAATCTTTGTGGAACTTAATTGTACTCTGAATTTCCTGGTATCCCGTCCACCCGTACTGACAGTATTATCACAGAAAAAAATTCTACATAGAAAGGCATGCAAAGGCCTCCTTGGGATTGGGTTAGGTGCCTGGGATGAATTGCCCCATCCTACTATCCGTTCCCCCATGACTACCTGCTGGCATGACGACGATGTGCAAAGAAGCTGGTTACTCCACCTGTAGGACATTTTTGGATTTTCAGTCAGCTGCAGTTTGAGGGGGAGATTAGAAAACAGAATGCAATAGACTAAATGGGAGTACCCTAGTAAACCGCACTAGAAATAAATGCCACGTTTTCTGCACATTAATATGTTATCCTCTAGCTACCAACGCAGTCAGGAATCAAGCTTGGATGACCATTGTGGGATACCAGGAAGCTAACTACTCTGCCAGCAAAGCTTCAAATACCTTGTATTTCACAGTAAAGACTTACCAGATCCTCTGTAGATGCAATGTAGTTATATATCAGTGGCAGAGAAAGCTTGTCATCGTCATGGAACTGTGAGTACAGAGGCAGAGGAGTAGGGTCTTCTGGGCTGTATGGCCCCTCACAACACTCGTCCTCACAATATTCAGGAACATTGTCATCATCGTCTCCAAGATGATACAGTGGTAAGGATGCTGAAGACAGCATTGGTTCCAGTGTTGATCTGGAAATAGAGCACTAAATTATAGTGATGGGCGTGTATGAGTTTTACAGCTTCGAGTAGAGCCGAGTCAAGATGTATGAAACTCGAGTAGAGTTAAGCAAAAAATTTTCGAGTTAAAATTGAATCTGCACCATAAATGTAAATGTGCACCTATGTACACTGGTTAAATGCCTGCCTCTTATACAGTCAGATTCTTGACACTTAAATAAAACATTTGGAAAATAACCCAGCGTATGACATACTTGGTTATTTCCTAAAGGTCATATTAGAAGCATTTTATGCTTGTGTTAATATTTAAAAAAAACTGATTTTTGGTTAAACCTCACTTTCACTTATATTTCATCTAAGTTATAACATCTAATTTAATATGAATAAAACAGGGACGAAATAAGTGTATAAGTGTATTGGTTATGTCTAGTAAGAAGTTGAACTTGTGAATTAATACACTGAGTGCACAAATGCGGTGTGCATTGTCCCTTTGGTATAACTTTCTAGACTCTGTTAAGCTTCGTTTACATGAGGCAGAGGAATATCCTGGAAAGAGAACTTAGGAGGGCTTCAGAAAATTTGGAAGTAACCTTCAATGGACTATAATTTCCTCCCCCATAGTCACTGTTTCCCAAGAAAAAAGATTGGGACTAGTTTCTATTAATAAGAGTAGTCATTTACTTGGTTAAGTGATTCACAGCGCTGCCTTTTCCCTTCCTGCTGGCAACAGATTGATTACGGTAGGTAGAAATAGAACGGTGATGCTGATAGAGAAAATAAAGATAACAGTTACAGGAGTGGAGTGAGAGGGTAGCTTTCAGGCTGGTATGTCTGCGAGATGCTGCAGAGCAAGCAGACAAGCAGTTCACATTACAAGTTTTTGTTCGTTAATACATAGTTTTTTTTTAATACACGTTTTTGAAATGGTAATTATGAGAAAAACAATGGCAAGTGTGCCGCCACTCAGGCGGCAACAGGGAGCGACATGTCACAAATCATCGGCTTTTATTGCTGCTGAACATCACAAACAACAACCAAGTGTGTGTCGGCGCATGTAGCAAAGTTTTTATCACGATGCAAATTTTGTGGTTTGGCAACGTAAACTTTTTCATTTGCGAATCACGTAAAGCAACTGTTAGGTGTGACTGTATTGGTTTATAACCTAAAAACCCAGTGACTCGACTTGCATGTTCAGTAGCTCAATGCCTGCTGGGAAAAAAACTTGACCCTAATGACGTGTCGATCTTTGTTAGTTCAACTCGAATCGAGGTTTTGAGACTTGGCCCCATCACTACTAAATTACAGACTCCTTGGTTAGTAATAAAACCATCTTTGACTATACGTTAATAAATAACATTTATAAGTTAAACAGTTTGTTTATTATTACATTCATTGTATTTTGTATAAACAATAAGAGAAACATGTACTACGAATTACAGATTTTATTATGGTTCACTATGAAATTTTACTACTAGCGAATAATGTAACTATATATTTACAATGGAAGAATTGTAACAACAAATGAAAGAAAAAAAGTCCTACCCCCAAAGTATTCGAGAAATTGAGTTAATACTTTGGGGTGGTGGTGGTGAGAATTGTTTCGATGTGAGCATCAAATGGTCAAGTAATATTGAATTGTTCAAATTGTAATATCCCATGATATTATATAATGAAAAGATGAGAAATTTCCCAAGTTCGAATTTTCTTATCTGATGTGATGTCCGTTGCATCGGAATTTTCCATTGAAAAGGTCAAATGATAACATGGACGAAAGGTCGAGTAGTTTCCCCGGCAGTGAACAAGTAATACTACTCTAACGAAGTTAGCCTAGCTTTTTGTAGACATTTTGGGAGCAAGTGGATTGATAGAGCAGGACTAACGAGATCTGCTTCGCAATTCACATTAAGACCAATAACATGGCTGAAGTCAACTATTGGATCTTAAATCAAATCCAAATACACAAGCATGACACCACAATAGTGGCATACTCCTAGTGAGTTCCCTTCAGGAACTGGGGTTTAATAAGTAAAAAAATCTGTGGGGTATGGATGAATCAGTGGAGGTGGGTTATGTCCTGTACTTCACTGCAATCCTCCTGGGAGACCAGACCACTGACACAGATTGAGTGTGCAGATACTATGAAGAGAGGGGAAGTAAGACATGTGAGGCATGCTTTGAAACTACGCCACCAAATGATAAGCAGCGATTCAGCTGAAGCAATTTAGTCAAAATCGCATAAGTTCTGCAAGGCGTAGCAATAGTACGACTCTTACGACCCCAGTACTGCAATACAATACAGACAGTACCATCACTAATTTAACAAATAAAGAGTGTGCTAGTTCCAGCAATTTTTGACGTGAATACGTCTTTAAATTTACAACCATAGTGGGAGGCAATCCAGAAAATCCGACAATAAAATTGGGGATACCATTTGGCATAGCAGCTCCGAAATCGTCTACATTCAAATTTCAATTGCACCACTCAATTACCAAGGGATCAAAGAATATGTTATGTTGAGCAAGGACTGCGAAGCAATGCTAGTAGCGCGAGTAGGGGGGAGGGGGCAATTTTGAGTTAGTTTCGCCGCGTCTCATAACTTCCGCGTAGTATAACATTTGACTAGGAGAAGCTACGACGCTCGTATGTTTTAATCGATAGCTCTCATAAAGATCAATCAATGAACATTTAAATGCAGTGGTTAAGGTGAAATTGTATGCTTTTAATGTAAAAAATTAAGAAAACTTAACACAATTTCGACCTATACTCGCTAAAAAGCCAAGTCTAAATACAGAAATTGTATACAGTTGGAAAGACCATCACAAAAGCAATCCAGTAGCACCCATTAAACCCCAAATGATGGAGTGAAGGGTGCCAGGAACGTAAAATAAACATAAAGGTTTCCAATCGTGTTAACGCTGACGTATTCACGCAAAACAAACAGCTGTGTCTCCAAAACACAGCCAAACACTATTTTTTTCTGGCATTCATATTAATTATTTATGCCATACAATTTGTATCATATAAGATGTATGAAAATCCTTATGTAAGAAATGATAAAACTGCTGAAACAACCGATATTGTCATGTGTACTGTTAAAGGATGTTAGAGGAAATTGAATGGTTGATTCCTTCAGTAACTCTCTTCATTATAAATATGTTCAAATTAAGTACAGTGGACTTTTGGTGTATCAAACAGGCGCTTATACAAGGGGGGAGTCATGAGGGTCATGACCCCGCCCCTCCAAACCATAAGACAATTTTTTTCAAGTCAAGGAACAACTTTTGTGAATTTGCTATAAAGTTGATCGCATTTTAACGTTTCTTGAACAGTTATTAGTAATTCAGCTTAAACTATATTTATTTGTGAACACTCGCATAATATTTTATCACTTTCCTTTATTAACATGACAACAGTGAATGCCACCTGCACATGGCAGAAGATTGAACTACTACACTACACGAGACAATATTGATACTATTTATAGAATACTCTCTGCCCATTCCCACACAGGCATGATAAATGCTGTAACTCACACTTGCAAACTAACTCGCACATTTGTATGGCACATCCGAGTAAGTCGTAACTGGGGATAAGCTAAGCAGTTACCTTTCGTTAACAGTTATAACTACAGCAGTTAGAAATTAACTAGTTATTTAAACAGGTACTTTTGAAATGTTTAATGTGGTACATTCAAAATTAAAGGGTCGTTTATCAATTACAAATTAAATAATTATTAACTTTTAAATTTGTAAAATATTTTCCTAAGAAAAACTTAATGTTTCAGGTTGTATCGTTTGAAAACTAAACAAGGTGGTTTGCAACTACCATCTTTAGGTTGTTGGTATAAGGTGTTTTATTGACACAAATGAATTGCTAATAAAGTTTACTTAATAACAGTATTAAAGCTCTGAATCACACTAAAATTGAAATCTCATTATTTACAGTTTGTGTTTTTGATACATCTAGAAACGACACATAACTTCTCACTTCATATTCTCCTAAATAATCCATTAACCCGGTAACATACTGTTGTGCTCTTAGCTTTAAAAGGTTGAAGTTCAAAGCCTAAGATGATGAAACGTTGCAAAGAAAAGTATAAGGTGACTTGAATTTGTCCAGTATATTTATTTTATATCAAAACTAAATTGTATCAGAAGTTTTTTCTTTTTTTACATTTTTGCATTTTTAGTTGAATAAGCAGCTTCGCAGAACACATTGGCTGCCCCAATCACCACCTGAGTCGCCGAGCTTTATTGCTTGTCGTGATATGGGGCTTATGAGCAGCTGCTTTTCCGAAATATCCACATTGATGGGCCTCTGTATGCAATGTTCCAATGGAAACCGATACTCATGTTGTTGCATGAAACTCTTGTCGGATGGTAGCCACGGGTTATGCCCAATTTTTGACACACATACATATATACACACATATATATATATATACATACACACACACATATACATACATACATACATACACACACACATATACATACATACATACACACACACACATATATACATACACACACACACACACATATACATACATACACACACACATATACATACATACACACACACACACACACATATACATACATACACACACACACCACACACACACCACACACACACACACATACACACACACACACATACACATACACACACACATACACACACACACACATACACACACACATATACACACACATACACACACACATACAAAACACACATACACACACACATATACATACACACACACACATATACATACATACACACACACATACATACACACATACATATACATACATACATACACACACATATACATACATACACACACACATATACATACATACACACACACATATACATACATACACACACACATATACATACATACACACTATATATATATATATATATATATATATATATATATATAATAATATATTATATACACACACACATATATATATATATTATATACACACACACACATATATATATACACATATATATATATAGTATATATTATATATGTGTGTGTGTTTATATATGCTGTATCGTTCAAACTGCTATTTCATTAGTATAATAATTAATATGTTACTAAAGATGTCAAACTAAATTCCAGTCTGTAACACACAATGCTCCACAGTTTATGTCAGGCTTTTAACACACCTAACCACATGACTAGTTGCAGGGGCATTCAGCAAAACAGGTGAGATAGTTACTAACACAAGTCCAGTCTTCTGATTAAAACAGAAAATAAAATTTCAAATGTGTGTGATACGGTATTGAATTTTAATGCAGATAATGTTTCAAATATATTGTGACCTTATGAATGGATTTCAAATTAAAATAGTATGAAAAGGATGAACATATTCCCTCGTAAATCATGCTAAGACTTATAATATAGCAAATTTTCTGTGAGTTTTACGATGTATTATTTCTGTTTGCTGGGCAAGAAAGCTGCAATTTTTAAACATATTTTTGAAATGACGAAACTATGTATCTTTATCATGCAATATCCATTGCAGCAATAAAATATTCTGCAGAAAAATCTATTCTATCTCGTTTTCTCTGCGTGAGCAGTTTGGGGAGACATTTGGATGTAGGTAGGCTTAATGTCTCATTGACGTCCGTCATTACAGACGAAACATGTTTTGACAGTCCGGTGGAAACCACGTGGTTTCAGGATTATACGTAACATGTTTGTTTACAGGTTACTGCTTCTACACAACCCGTCAAAAAGAGGAATTCTTATATGAAAAACTATACTGAAATCCAGATGTTCCACTGTAATCTGTCCCGGACACCACTTGGGACAATGTACTGTACTCAACGTAAAAACACACTGTTTATCAGATCATTATCCATCAGTCTGTCATTTTAATTATTCCCACAGGCTGGCTTCTTTGGGTTGTTAGGAGCCCATGATATCGGCAGCCTACAGAGTCCCTCCAGCAGAGGCAACCAAATGTCCAGTGACCTTTTACAAACTTCCACCGTAAATAAATACACCAGGCTTCCTTCTGGATAGTAGAGAGACACTGACCGACAAGGAAAAAATGTACCAGAAATACACTGGTTTGTACCCTTCATTCATGGATTGGGAAGGAGGCAAAACAGCAGCTATAGAAGTGATAGGCATATCAGAGAGTAGTGGAGGGTTGAAACAATTTGATAACCCTCATATCTAAAAGGGGATGTTTACTGACATTGTATGCATTTCATTTTTTATATAGTGCAGTAACTTGTGCACTGAAATTGGTGCTTAGCAAACATTCTATATTAGAAACCGCCATACTGCTGAGCCTGAAGAATTTGAATGGAGGACAACTGAGTAAACGATACTGCATAAAAGAAAGATTGAGTGGGAGACAACGGAGTAAAAAAAACTCAACAGAGCAACTGAAATTGCCCTTAAAGACTTGGGCAAGCTACCAACAAGAGAAGAAAATTGCCATGAACTGATGACTCGTAATGCTAGATGGGGATGGCTTTACATCTGACATTTCCATCTTCCCATGTTTCCGCATGCTGTGGTGGTACTGCATCCTAATTTCCATTGCATAAACTTACACTAAATGGGGACACATACGTTTCCCCCCCAATACGCAAGGTTTTTTGGAGGTATGAGACATGCATGCACATTTTGAGCTATCACCACACTAATGATCACGAATGTACAGGTGGCTGAATGGCTCCTTCCTTCCTGCATGACCATAAAGGTCACTTCATCACGAGGCTTATACCATTTTGGAACAACGTAAGGTAAACCCTAGGGTTGTCCAAATGCTGTTATTTTTCTCATAACACAAAAATGAAAAATATTTCATAAACTTTCATGAAGCAGAAATGAAAATTTACAATAAATTCATTATAGCTTCCTAACAAACACGAAAAATACGGACCGGAATTAGGCAGTTTAAAGATGGCCGATAAACTCTGGCCCGCTGTCTTATGCCGGAAGCGGCACAATGCAAATACGGACTGACGGCTGACTGTTTGCTGACAGTCTTAAAATTACACCTTACCACTAACGGCAAGATACAAAATGTGTTCCACCCCAACAGACGAAAAGTGCGGGCCAGAATCAGGCCGTAAAAGCTAGCCGACATGCTTCGGAATTTGCAGCTGCTGGATGGTGGCAAGATGCTGGGCCTGCGGCGGCTGGTTGGCAGCAATGCCGGGCCTGCGGCGGCTGGTTGGCAGCAATGCCGGGCCTGCGGCGGCTGGTTGGCAGCAATGCCGGGCCTGCGGCGGATGGATGGCGACAAGATGCGGGGCCTGCGGCGGCTGGATGTCGTTACGATGCCGGGCCTGCGGCGGCTGGATGTCGTTACGATGCCGGGCCTGCGGCGGCTGGATGACGACAAGATGCCGGGCCTGCGGCGGCTGGATGTCGTTACGATGCCGGGCCTGCGGCGGATGGATGGCGACAAGATGCCGGGCCTGCGGCGGATGGATGGCGACAAGATGCCGGGCCTGCGGCGGATGGATGGCGACAAGATGCCGGGCCTGCGGCGGATGGATGGCGACAAGATGCCGGGCCTGCGGCGGATGGATGGCGACAAGATGCCGGGCCTGCGGCGGCTGGATGTCGTTACGATGCCGGGCCTGCGGCGGCTGGATGTCGTTACGATGCCGGGCCTGCGGCGGATGGATGTCGTTACGATGCCGGGCCTGCGGCGGATGGATGTCGTTACGATGCCGGGCCTGCGGCGGATGGATGGCGACAAGATGCCTGGCCTGCGGCGGATGGATGACAAGATGCGGGGCCTGCGGCAGCTGGATGTCGTTACGATACCGGGCCTGCGGCGGCTGGATGTCGTTACGATGCCGGGCCTGCGGCGGATGGATGGCGACAAGATGCCGGGCCTGCGGCGGATGGATGGCGACAAGATGCCGGGCCTGCGGCGGATGGATGGCGACAAGATGCCGGGCCTGCGGCGGATGGATGGCGACAAGATGCCGGGCCTGCGGCGGCTGGATGACGACAAGATGCCGGGCCTGTGGCGGCTGGATGACAAGATGCCGGGCCTGCGGCGGCTGGATGTCGTTACGATGCCAGGCCCCTCTAGCGGCTGGATGTCGTTACGATGCTGGGCCTGCAGTGGCAAGATATCCAGAAATATGCAGTATGGCCATGAAAACACAAGAATGTTTTGATAAAAAAATTTTAGTAATTGTTATTTTCTCTTTACATATATTCATTTAATTTACTTCTCAACCCATTACATATGAAAATCTTTTGCCTGCCAAGTGCGGGATTTGAACCTAAGACCCTCAAGTTGACAGTTCAGCATGCTAACCTATATACACCACGGGGTAAGTTGCTGGTACTCTCCAGTAATTTCAAATTTGCCATGACACAAATTATTATAAATAAATGTATAAATTCCATGACAAAATAACAGATTATTTTTAAGCATTGATTATTTAAAAACTGTTTCTTCAAAGGCTTGCAAACAAAATGGTTTTTCGTAGTTTTTAATCTCTCTGTCATATGATTTACAAATGAAAAAAATTTAAAAGTAAAAAATGCCATGGGCTACAACGCAACACACACACAATCATGAAAAAAAACATGCTAACGGTTAACACATGGCCTCAAAAAAGACATCACGCCATTAACAGATACATCTTGCCAATTCATAAAACACTTTCCAAAAGTTTGTTGGTTAAAAACCATCATATTTGTATCTTTGTGATAATGGCCATGTCTCGAAAATGTTAGCAGGCCGAAATAAATAACATGACGTCCAGCTTACCAAAAAAATAAAGATGCTATATCGGAATCGTGCCAGAATATTTTTGCTATTGGCAACATGTTGGCTGTGAGATATCATGCCGACATAATTTAGGTGATATCCATCTGTCCAAAAAAATAAAGTGTGCCGTTGTCTTTTTTCTAATGGCAACCATACCGTCTCAAAAAAGACATCATGCCGTTGTCAGATGGCTATCTTCTGGCATTGAAGCTATACAGTTCCCGACAATACAGGTATGAGGCCAACGCTTTGCAGACAGGTTGTGTTTGCTGGGATAGTTTTAATGAAAGTTTAACGAATTTCAAAACATTTTAGCAAGTTATTCATTATGACAAATTCGTTGCAAAACCAAACCAAAAACTGTGGAGCATTCACCACAGGGCTTCTTGCCTATATTAAAATTTCAGTTTTATGTAGTTATTTTAATTATGAAATAAAGAAAACAAACTTGGTGATATACAGACAAAAATTATCTTTGCAGGTGCACTAAATGAACATTCATTAAACACCCGAATATTCATCGAAACAGAGGATTTCCATTTAATTACAACTTTTGGCAACCAAATTTTTTACCGAATCAAAAATGAAAATTACCATTTTTAGTCCTACTTTAGTATACTGAATATTTGCACAACCATAGTAAACTCGCATGAATATGTCCCATCCTCTGCCTGTCCTCCATGACATCAGCTTAGAGGTAGACAGGCTATATGTACCAGTACCAAGAGACATTATTTGACTAAGTACAATATTTTTGTCTGTTGCAATGTTGTATTTGGGATGCTCTAAGAGTCTGACAATATTCCCACCTGTGCAGTGTAAGGATGCAACAATCACTTACAAAATACTATATAAATCAGTAGTGTAATAAATTATGTTTCCCAGAAGGATGAAGATGCTTCTAAGCAGTAGGTAGTAGCAGGCAAGAAAACAATATCACAAGGGGACATTTAAACACACTCAATTCCACCCCTTTGTTATGATTCGTTAGTTCGTCTTAATAAATGTACGGAGTAATCAAAGCTCTTAGGTGAAACATTTTTTTCAGTGATAAAGGCCATGTATTTCTAGGACAGTTTAAATTTACAATTAATGAAAGTTGTTTGTTTTACTGCAACTTATATTAGCACACTGTCCTTCCAATCTCTCTTTCAATACAGTAGGTGGGTATCATTAAAAATAAGTATGATACATATATTAACATCACCAGAACTGTTATGGATGTGGATTACTTTTACAAGTTAAAAAGTGACGTAAGCCAACATGCTGTGCAGCGCAGATATGCACTCTACGGGCGACTTCGTCCCATCCACGAGCGACCAGAGCTCGGGGCAAGTCAGTAACCGTGGCAAAGTAATTTCACATATCGAGCAAGGAGACTCCACGTGTTGGTCAGCCGCATACGTAAAAGTAATTGACATGTTCAATTATGAAATATACAGCCCACCCGAAATCCTGCATGCAAGCACCACCCCCACAATTAAATATAATATTTCTGATGATCCACTACCCTACTATTTAGCTGTGGAAGAAGTTCCAGCAAACCTACGAGATGGCAGCAACCCTGCGACCTTGTAACGTCATAATCCACCAGCCTCAGGAAGAGATGTTATAATTTGTCGTTGCCTCCAAGAAAGGAGATAAGAAATCAGCAGCGGCGCTGCAACCCTGATAAACCTACCGCTATATAGATCACGGGATTTTTTCGTATATAAGGAAGTCCAGAACCACGCTCCAGCAGAGATGCTGGGCTCACCGGCCCCGTATGTCAGTGAGCACTCCCAAGTCTGCGAAAGACACTACTACTCTTCTCAGTCTGCGACACGGCTCAGCATCCAGAAGCCTGCAAGACGACTTCACTCTACCTCTGCAGACTGTGAAGGCTGCACCACCTCTGCAAACTGTGAAGGCTGCACCACCCCTGCAGCTTGAATAAGGCTCGTCCACCACTGCACCCGCTGACCATGAGGGCAGCAACACCTCCAGAGGTAATCCCACTCCTGCACTCCGCACCCTTTATTCCCATCAACTTCCATGACTCCGTGGTAGCAGGTTGTCGTGCCTTAGTTTACCTCCTTGCAAATTCCTGTAAATCAGGATATGCTGTAAAATTGCATATTTTTACCGTATATTATTTTCTGCATATTTTCCTAATTTTTTCAGGTTCACCTTCGTCTGTTTCAGTGCGTAAAATATTATTGCATATTGTATATATATTTTTGCTAGTTAACTATTCCTTGTGATTAATTAGTCAGGCCTTTCCACCTTTCTTGAACAACATAATCAAATTTACGTGAAACTTAATTTGTCCATTTATCATCGTTTTACGTTAGTTCCTGTGTCATCAATAATTTTACTTGTCAGTGTAATTGTACAGCTTGTGCCAGGTTTAGTAATTAAATCCCGCTGAAGATTAACCATGTGGTGCACTGAATTCTACAGAAGACTGAACTTACAGAAAGCCTTAGTCTGCGCAAGACACGCTACAGATCCTGGGTTTCCGGTGTATCCGCGCCTACCTTCAGTGTACCTTCAATGATGTCCCAATACACTTCTACACGTCAGGGCCTTGGGTGTTGCTTCATAAGTAATGGACCCAGAACTGCACGTTTGCGGGAAGGTCACGGGACAGAACCAATGCATAATAATAAGTGTGGAGTTCAGTGTCGAAGACGACGTGGAGAATGCTGTGCCTTTGAAAGACCTCTCAAATCAATCCCCACTAACAAGGACACGAGCCAGGTCGAACTCCCACCTCCAGACACTGAAGCAGCTCCTATGCCAGTATCTCCTTTTATTCCTCTAGATCACTGGACACCCTTATACAAATATTTAGGTGCCTGTTGGCCAGAGTACGACATGGAGGGAGATCACCCTGCTCAGACAGAACCTTTATCCCCAGTAGCCATCATGTCCACAACTAAGGTAGACCCTCCGAAGGACGAATCTAACACGTGCCTCATTAAGCTAGCTTAGGGGAAAACGGTCCAGTTTCGACTTCCAACTAAGGTAGTCCCCAAACCCCATGTAGGATCATCTCACACAAATTATGTTCCTACCCGCTGACCCACTCGACCCGTATGAATAGCCCAGATCTCTCCAGCCATACCATCCACCACCACCTCCACTTAAATTGCATTGCTATCTCCTACACCTCGGGACAACTGGCGTCCTGCCTATTGGTAACCATAGTAGTGAGGAAGGTAGAACTCCCTGTGCGGGAAACTATCTCATTCTGCATCGCTCTGGGGTTTGACTCCCCTCATTTCCGACAGTACCCTCCCATTAAGCGGCAATCCACAGAATATAAAACCACCGCGACCCACCAGGCCAATATCATTAACCAATCACGCCACGGTAGGCTTACCTAACAAACTTGAGGGCAGTCGGCGCCTTAACCACCTACCCACCGATGTCATCAAAAGTTAGAGCTAAATTCAGCTTTTAACACTTTAACCACAATGTGCAACAATATGATGCACAGCTGTATTTTGTTTCTGATCATGGGAATCAAATTTAATTGTTTTAGAAACTATGCTCATTTTCTTTATCTTATCAAATTTGTTGGCGACGTCCTTTTGTGGCCGAGAGCAAAGTCATGGTCGGGACTGGTTTCGGCCACGTTAGTCAGGAACAAAGGGTTTGTTCAGTCTGATGTTAACACTTGAGCACTGGAGCATGGCCGGTGTAATGCACCGAGTGAGTGGCTTATCAGCTAGGTACAAAGTTTGGAATTGACGTTACTATCATGCGGATGGGTGGACACACTGCCACAAGTTCACCTTGCTTGATAGTGGCCTAGGGTAGGTACTCTCCCAACTACGGCAAAGGTAGTCGGCGGCTGGTGCAGAGTCCTGGAATACAGATGGAGCTGCGGCTCCACGAGCTCCGGGTGTGTGGCATATGGGGAAGAACTATTACAGGCCTCGTAAGGGGTAAGAAGATGACCATGGTACATAGCTATGGTGTTCTGTGATGGCAGCAGCAGTTTTAAATCCGACACTGTTCAGTATGGTGGATACAGAGCGGTGGATTATCCTCAGGTTGCACGCCAGCGACTCTTGCGTGTGGGTCCAAAAGGGGTCAGACCTCAAGGATGAGGAGAGTACTCCTTCAGACACAGTTCAACAGTTCAGTGCGGTGTACGAAGTACAACCTGGGCTGACAGACTAGCAGCCTTTTCGATTGAATGTGGCTCTCGAGTAAACAGGGTGCACAGTATGGGTGGCCTTCTAATGTTTATGTTTACACTTACGTTCATCCCTGATTTGGTTAGCTGAAATGTGTGTTTATTCCAGTAGGAATAAACCCAATGGTCCATACTACATCCTAACCAAGCAAAAGCTGACGGGACAAACTATGTGCACCAGGTGAAGATAACCTGGTTCTAATAAGCTCGACAAGTTCGTTTCAGCTAGGCGACTATGAGAACAACTCTCCCTAACTATACTCGCATTGTTTTCCAGAACTGACCTGCGGGGACCACACACCTGAAGGGTACTGGAGTGTTGACCACTATGAGAACAGCAGTGGTGGTTGTCACCAGAAGAGTGTTCAACTAGAAAGGGACTCTAAAAGACTTCTTCAGGGGGCTTGGTGCAGAGTCTCTGGTGGGACCAGGAGCCTCTGGTGCAGCTGCTGAAGAACCTCTTGGAGATCTGGTGGATGTAGGCGAAGTCGCTGATGAGCTTTTTGTGGACCGTGAGGATGTGGCGGTCAGTAGAGAGCCACAGCATATTGGAGTGAGCTACTGCAGATAAGTCTCACGTTTTGAGCTGCATGCAGGTATATATACTCTGCCGACTCACTCTTGTCTGGATTGCTGGGTGGTGAGACATTCACTCAAGGCAGAGCCAGGTACTATCTGCTTGGGTGTCGTATTCTTGGGCTGTCTGCTGCTGGGCCGAGTCAGGTTAGGTTGGACATGCCATCCCTTCCTTGGTAACCTGTAGAACTACCTGGCTTAGGAATGCGGTCTCTCCGCCACTAGGCTGACAGCTCACTCATACTTTGGGGAGGTTGGCGTGCATCATGACCATGTGTGACCAGTACAAATTGGTGACGTATGTAATAGCGTCCTCTCCCCCCTCCCGACAAGGTGCGTATCATGTAAATACTCTGGTATATTAAGCTTCAGTTGAAACCCCACCGGGTGCAACACGGAGGAATGTACTAATGAGGCGAAGTTGTTTTAATCCAGTCATAAAAGATTTCACGCATTTAAAGCGATAAACTCTATACAAACTCCTTGACACAAGCACACATTCTATGCAAAGTATAGTGGCAGTCAAAAGTGTTAATACAGCAAGCCTTATTTCACTATATAAAGAACAAATTGTTATTCATAATATCTAAACCTTGTAGGTTGTGTTGACTGCATATGATCTATAATATATTTTTATAATTATTTTCTAGGTTAGTTACGTTGCTCCAGAAATAAGGATGATGTAACTCTCTGCCCCAGAAGTGGCACATTTCCCATCTATATTCCTTAATAAAATATGATTACCTGTACTCTTGAGAAGATAAGATATTTTTTAAAATTTTCCAATGCTTTCAAAAAAATGATTTGTAATGCAGTTTACCAGTAATTAGAATTTAATTATTTCATACAAGTATGCTGTTTGGGTCCATTGAATACCTTGTGTTAAGAGAGCACTTCACAGCTTGTCGTAGACTTTACACCACCGCAAAATAATTTATGCAATAAATTACTTTCCTTCAGTACACAATTGTTGCTCTTGGCACATTATGCCTTTTCAACAATGAACGATCAACTTCGCCTCATCAGTGTGCATGCCTTTATCGCTCGATTCTATGGAGTTAGATTCTTGCCATGCATCACTAGTTGTCAATAATTTTACTGTCTACCCAAGGCAATGGGTGGACGCTCCACGCCAGATTGTATTATTCACTGGCCCAACCACCAGGGTAATGCATAGATATCATCCAAGTACTCCAGCATGCCGCCATATGCCACTGCTAGTACGATCATAGTCTCAAGCTTTCAGAACCAGCATCTGCCACTGACATTCTATACCATGCTTACCCCCTCCACAACTCCAGCCAGGGTGCGCCAGCCAGAGTACAAATAAAAGGTCCACAAACCTTAAACATCAGTCTGTTCTGTTCCTTCACCGCACACTCGTGCCAAAGGAAACATCTCCCTGGTCTCCACGACCACTTGTTGCAGATCATCTCCTACTACCTTGTCTTCACCGCATTCGTGCCAAATACTCCTTACCAATACCTGCCTGTCTTCATCACATTCTGTGCCGATTATTCCTTACCACTGCCTACAACGTTGTCTACACACTTGACACTGCCAGTTCCTCCAGGGCAACATAGTAGAGTAGTCCAGCTTAAGTTAGTATCATAATGCTCCTCTATGCTACCCATTGTTAGCCTAGGACCACGTTGCCTTCACCTGGCTCAGCACCGGTTAAGCTTTTGTAAGTTCCTGCTGAAGTTAAGAGGTAGTGCGACACCACCCTGTTTATTTCTGATAAAGGAATAAACAGATAAATAACTTGCTGGTATCTTTCCCATAGTGTAATATCTCTCCCAGTGGACTTCAGGCCCGTCCAAGGGGTAGCAGGTGACCGGGGATTTACTTAGAACAGCAGTACACCAGTAGAGTACCCACACACATTCTGGACGGCCACCCTTTCTGTGCACCATGGTGTATGGAACTGTAGAGCCTCAACACTAGGTATTCAGTCTCTTGATGTCAGCTTGTTAGCTCAGTGCTAACTCTTTCCACCATTCTCCTTGCACCGGAGGTAGTGTTCCCTGAGTTGGGAGGATTGATCCTCCTGAGTCTCTCACTGACATGCTGGCACTGTCTGCCAGAGAGATTTGACTCTCAGTATTCACCGCGTTTTGACACCGAGGACCGGGTTAGGAATACCCCACACAGTTGAGAGACACGGTATGTGGTTGCACACCCGTGTAGGACAACACGTTGCCTGCTTTCCCTTCCGCAGACATGGTAGTGTGATTCTGTCCTCGTGCCTTCCTTACGTCGGAGTGGTGTCCGAGAGAAGGTTAAACAGGTACTCACTGCTTCTGAGCAAAAGCAGGAACTTAACCCCTTCCTTGCCACACTCACGCACCTCTCGCCAAGGGAACGGGCCGAAGCATAGCATCACTTACAGAGACCTGCCACTCCAGAAATCCCTAAGTATCTCTTTGAAGCACCCATACGCCTCAGAGAGGAAACACACCCTGTGTCCGCACACCTACTTAAGTGGACAAGACCAATCCTTACGAATTGCCAACAGAAGCTTTTGGGATTTCAGCCCGGCGGAACCAACCTCTGAGACTAGCAACTACTATGAGCATCTGCACACTAACCTACCCAGTTCAACCGCACGCCAGTCAGAATTGTCACGTCTTACAGCCTCCACAGATTACGCATGGCCCAGGTATATCACCCAGAGCACATCCGCAAAAGCACCAGATAATTCTAACTGAACCAGACCTTGTAACCTGCTCACAAAACTACCACGCCAGTACTCTACACTGAACACATGCTAACATATATACAAGCTGTTCACGATAAAGTGAGCACTTTTGAAATCAACCTTATAAGAAAAAAGTTACATTTTAATGGGCGCACTGAGTGGCATACACCCAGCAAAGTTGGTAACAAAGGAGGGAAAGTAGTTCCATATATTAACATTGAATAAAAAGTGTTGGGTTAACAATTGTGATAAATCATTTCTTTTACTTTGTTTTTTTAATACAGCACAGTGTAAAAATGAGCAGATATGTGAAAAACTTATTTTTCTAATAATTTCACAGTTTCACTTGACCTACGCATGAATAAAGGGATGAAGCCCACGACAATGTTAATCTTGCATAAGGCGGAAGAATACACAATGTGCTTGCAAGTAGATCTTAAGTAAGTCTTTCAGAAGTTCTGATTTTACCATGAACAGCCTATACCCTTCCCAGCCTCAAGGCATCACACCTCAGTCTTCACAGTTTCATCCATGACCACCATTTTTAAAGTTAGTGTCATAGTTGCTTCTACACTAACAGTTTATCTTTCACTTTTACTCCACTGTTCCAATGGGTACCAAATATCCAACTTTTGCCAAATTGGATAAGCTTTCATTAAGTAAGGGGTCAGTGGTGAATACACAACACTTTTAAACACCTTCCTATTAAAGTCAAAAAACCAAGCTTTTTACTCTTAAGAATAAAATTCACACGCAACCAAATTACAAATATTGCTGTAAAAATATTGTAATAGTAATGCAAAATTAGGGTAACCCATATAGTGCAGCAATAAAAAAGTTCTTGCCCCTTACCAGTGAATATCAGTGCTCATTACTTTGGCCATGAGCACATGCTTGCAAGTTTGCAATGCATTTGATGGACAATTTTAACATGCACAGAAATAAACCAACTTCAGTAGTAATTTTCTAATTTAATTTTCTTCTAGGGAAGGCTAACTTTACAATCAGACCAACAGGGTATTTGAAAATAACACGTACTGAAAATTTATTAGAGTGGAACGCTATTATAACATCCCTCTTATAACATTTTCCTGCTGACAAGCTGCCTTCCCTTGGTCCACAAACATGTTTTCCAACACAAATTTACCCTCTTATAAAGTTTTTCCTTATAATGGGCTGGCATTTCTTGGGGCCCTTGAGAAATGTTATAAGAGGGTTCTAATGAATCATTATGTATATTATGATGTAGATAAATAGTAAGTACTTAAGTACTACAGAGTTACCTTACACTGCATATAGGTCTTGTGTAGCATCTGAATGATGATGTGGTGTTAGAGTTTAGTGTGGGGAACTCTTGTTTCACGTCCGACGACATCCTAGTATTAACAGACACATCGAGTGGAGGCGTGGTGGTGGAGTTATACTCGACACACTTTGTCTGAGGTTGATGTATATTATTCTCCAGACCTTGCTGCACTGCAAGAATCTGACATGTTTCGGAAGGCATCATTGTTTCCATGTTGTTTATGGATGAAAATGCTTGTGGTTGGACCCAAACTGGTGTTGGACCATATGGAGTATTCTCAGTCAAAACTGGTGGCACACTACTGTACATGGGGAAGAATGGATCATACATCATAGTATTCATTCCAACCTCGCCACCAACATAGGTATATGGTGCTGTCCCCATTTGCTGAGTCTGGTTCACAAACTGCATCATGTTCTCAGGGAAAATTGGTGGCTGCTGACTCATTGCGTTCTGCTCAAAATACTGGTTCAACTGTGGATATTTTACAGATGTCTGGTTTGTATGGTTGGGAAGCAATGTTGGCTGAATTCTGGTTGTGATGATGCCTACATCCGAAATTCCTTCCACAGGCGTTGCCTGAAAAAATCACAAAAATATTCAGGTAAATACACTTTGTAAATCTGCAATAGATATAAATACAAATTTCAGATTTATTCTATACTCCACAATACCGAACAAGGAATAAAAATAACTATTTTAAGTACAAAACCATTAACAGCTGTGTGGAAAAACAAAAAACCAGCTCTCGCTCAATTACTATTAAACTGCGTTACAGGTAAGAACATTTCATCAACAAACACAAGTTTTTTTTGCCTCATGACCTGATAACAAATGATCCTGTTGTGCTGATAATTTTCTTATCACCCACTTTGTTGGTAAACAGATAACTTGCAGGGAACAAGAAGCACCAGTACACGAACCAGGATAGTGGCATGACAAAATTGCAAGATGATAGGTAATGAGAGCAGGTGATCACAGCAATTTGGCTCCCCTTCCTCAGCTTTGATATTCAGCAGGTAGGCATGGGTGTAAAACTGAAAAGTTTCTTCACACTTCCTCTCGCATCTCTGCACCCTCCTCCTTGAAGTGCGTTGCAGAGGTTTGGTAGAAACAATATCACTTCTGGGTTAGGTGATAATATGGAATCTGAGCGTAGTGTAACAACACACTATAGGCAGGCACATTGATTTATACATGCAGTTACTTGGCACTAACGGTGGCACAGGGATCAGAAGTGATCTGCCCATCCAGATATTACATTTATTGGACAGTTAGGTCAGAGGTGCAAAAAGCAGGGTCGTGGGTTCCTCGGATCGAGCTACCGAATGGTGGAGCTCCTACTGCGCTTCCCCTTTTCAGAAGTGTCTTTCTGCATTCTTCTGATACTGGTATTCATCCTCTCTCCCCAGGCCCTGTTGCATGGCAACATACCTCTCTACATGCAATCAAAGGAGCTGGTGAAGCTGGTCGGGTTACGTTGCGCAAGGAGGAGGAGTGAGATATATTTGGTGAGCACAGTGGGTCAAGTATTGCCTTGCTACTGCTGTTATTGGATGTGCTCCTCGTCTGAATCAGTAATGTTAAGTGGAACACACTTGTGGTTGCTGAGGGCACTAGTCAGACTGAACTGACTTCTTCAGTTCTTCTCCAAGATGGGAGTAAGGCATAGGGTAGATGGTAGGGTAAATAAAAGGGAAGGGGGTAGGGAGGGAATCTGTAAGTAGTGAGATAAGGGGGTTAGGAGGAGGCCCCTGATGTTTGGATTAGCAATTCTCTATAATCCTGTATGTGTGATCAAAGATGGTAGGATACTTTCCCCTGCCTCCGATTCTCTGTCTGCAGCACATCTAGATGAAATGGAACAAAGATTGGTGCATTGGTTTCATATCATTCTATTGCTCCAAGTGTACCAGGAACCTTGGGGTCACGAACTCTCATCCACTAACCTTCTGTCCCTAGTACTTCTAGATGCAGTGGATCGAACAGAGGTTGTTTAAGTGGAAAGGCGTGACTCCTGGTTTCCCCGTTGGTGATGTGAGTACTGGCAGCCGGGTATCATGTTCTTAAACGCTGTCTAAATGACCCGTGATTAAACTTGGGCAGCCTGCAGTGCCACTGAACCAGGCATCGGATACAGAAGTAGCGACATCCCTACTCTCATGTCTATTATAGGCTATTCACAGTAAAGTCGACACTTTTGAAAGCCGTCTCATTTTGAATAACAGTCAATTAATATATTTTATTTTAGCCTTAGATGCTAACTTTCAAGTGCGGCGAAATTTACACTAAATATATTATATGGTAGTATTAATTTTAGTAAGTAAATATAGGTTAAAAGATGGCTGAATAAAAAAGAAACTACAGGTTCAAAAGTGCTCACTTTAACATGAACAGCCTTAACACACAATCCACTTTCTTGTACAAGGAGGTGTACACCTTTCTTGTTCAAGTCACCTTGCATCGTGTGAATGGCTAACTTGTTTGCAATTGGATTGCGTGCAATGGCCTGCGTGCTAGATAGAATCATTTAGAGCCTAATTCTATTTTTTGTTCACCTTCCTCTGCAATTTGTCTGTTGAAATTTGTGTTTTATACATTTATGTAGTTTCCATACATTTATTTATGGTGATACAGTTAATTTGAGAATAGAAAACAAATTTTAATTCTGCATTACTGATTTGTTTGGTTTGTAATATCTTTGCGAGTTGTGGTGGAAATGAGACTGGCATGCTGCAACATTCTTGTACTACCACTGTGTGTACAGCATATACACGGGACTTTAATACGAGAGTGTGTTCACCTTTTCGTGATCACCTTCCTGTTCACTAAAGATTTCTGTCTGTTTCAGGCTTTAGGGTGCATTCGTTCCCACCCCTAACTGTCCTGTAGACCTGCTGCTTGGATTCCATTCCGTCCCTCTCGGCGGGTACCACCTGGTATGTTTGGCTGGGGTACTCACGATAAGCGAAACTGTGAATGAGAACAGCGTTAAACCAAGGTTGAAACAGGGTTTGAACTACACTCAGAAATAATGAATGCCATACAAAGTTGCTGCAAGTTTTGTTGCCCCAAAAAGCAAAAGGCATACACTCAAAGTACAGATGTCTAAATAATGCATAAACTTAAATAAGAATATCTGCTCCCTGGCACTAACTGACAATGTAGTGTAAACTTGGGCAGTATGGCAAACACAGCGGCCGAGGACCCTGGATAAGTGACAACTGGCTCAGCTCCGCTACTACTGATTCTCAAGGTAAATTTGTCCAGGCTTCTCAAGAGGAAAGTGGATCAGGAGTATCTAGAGTGGTGGGCTCTGCTTGCTCTGTCATCACCACTCTGCCGCAACAGTGCGGCCAAGCTGCACATCAAAACAGAGGGTAACAGTGGATCACTTCTGCCAGCCTGCGTGCACTTAGGAAGTGGGTTTTTGGGGGAAGTATAGACACACTATTAGGGGCAACATTCCCTCACCTATCCTTACCTGACTGGCTGCACTGGCGCTTGGTAGAACTGCAGATTTGAGGTGATCTCATAGCCTTAAAATTTACCATGCGAACAAATCAATTTTTAAAAAGATGTAGATAAAAAAATTACTGTCGTTAGAGAAATCTTCCAAGATGAATCGCGATATTAACCTAAAAACTTGCTTTTAATCTAATCTTTCGCAGTATGTAGGTCACCTGGATGCTATTAGTCTGTTTTGAAATGCAGTCGCCAGTTATGAATATTTTAGTGATGTGAAACAACTAAAGCCCTTCAATGTTAATTTTCTAGTTGGTTATATATGTGTTTTAACTTCTTATTTTAATTATATGCAGCCATACATGGAAAAAACATGTCAAATTATTCAATACCAGTCACTGTATTTACAGCATTTTGCCGTAGACATATCCATAATGATATATTAAAAAATAATCTATAATTATATTAGACACTCATGTATACATGCTTGCATGTGTGTGTATGTGGTTTAAAGAAGCTGTCTACGAAAAGTGGGAGCCATATAAATTCCTGTAATAAGCCAAATTGCACCAGTAATGGTCCATCGATGTACCACTTTACATTCATCAACTGACTTATAGATGGCTACCCATACTTTTACCAGCAAAAAACATAAGTTATGTGCGGCCATTGTTGGCAAGCCATTTATAGGCCATTGATAGGTCATCTACTCAGAACCATTAGTTTAATTTCCGTCAAAATTCCATCAGTGGGCCATAAATGGTATGCCAAATGTCTTGGTGCGAGCAGTTAACCATAGCAGGGCCAGTTGTGTAGACCCATAAGTTTTCTGGACCAGTGATAATCCAGCATTGTGGTCAATAAAACCACAGTTAGCCAACTGTCTCTTAAGTGCGCGAAAAACTACTGTGAAGTGACATCAATGGCCCAAAAATGAATAAGTGCTTCCAGTGCCGGAATACAGTTTGCAAACCATTTACTAGACAGTGTGTGTGGGAGAGCGAAGGAGTCCTTACTCTATGGAAGTGAAGGCCGACGGCACCAACTAGATCGCCGCTCCTCTCCTGGCTGCTAAGGCCCGAGGAATCAGTAAGGGCAGCATCCCTCAGCCGCATCCTTAAACACGCAGTGAACACATGATCGTCGACGCCAACAGCTCCTGAGAGCCTTACCTCTAGAAGACCTCAACCTCTTAGACCGCCTACATTCGCCGCCCAAGGCTTCTACCCCTGTGGATTCCACCAGCTACTCCAGGCCGTCACCATCGACCACTAGAGAGCAGCATCGTCATAATCCTAACCTTCCTCAATTACCTTCCTTCCACAATGTTAACCAGGTATTGAAAGTCACTGTGACATCGTCCCTTCCGGACAGCCCATATGGCCCTGGCCTGGCTACACCTTTTTACTACTCTGGTAAATGACCCTTTGATTACTTAGGTCTCTTCTGGGCAACCTCCCTTAAACTCAGCTAGGAGACCCTGACCAATAAATTTTACAGTAATTTTTGTGAAAATACACTACTCTCATTTTTAAGCCAAGATGCCTTCACCTGACATTAACAAGACATGCTTCTGTTAAATATTAAATGCTTTCTATATTTAAATTGTCACAGACAGTTTTACTATTGTGTGAATTTGAAGTCTAATTATAATATCTCCTTGTTATGTTTTTAATTAACACAATAATACCAGTGTAGCTAAAAATCTTTTTCTTTAACTTTGAATATCCCCTTTTATAATGACAATAAGGATCATTATCACCATTGGAGTTTATTAATGTGTCACATGAGGTAAAGCCGACCACCATGTATTTGCCAAAAAGGCAGTGTAGAAACACCTTAAAAGGCAACCGCAACATTAAGGGTCGTGGTGTCAAATACGACCTATGCCTACTTATAATCACAGCTGGCTCTAACTTCCGAAGCATCAAATTCACAACAAAGGCATTGCCCCAGACAATGAGAAGGCTCATAAGGTCAAGTATGACCTGTGTCTACATATAAACATGGTTGATTGGAATTTTTTAACCTTTGAAGACATAGTCATCAAATTCATAACATAGACATGATTCACAACAAGGAAAAGAACTGAAGGTTCAATTGTGACCTATGTCCACTTATAAGCATAGTTAGCTATAATTTCCAAACTGTAAGTTATAGCCACCAAAATCGTAACATAGGCATCAACCCGACAACGAAAATTACTGAATGGTCAAATATGACCTAAGAGCATATATAAGCAGAGTTGGCTGTAATTTCCAAACCATCTGAGATACAACTACCAAAATCATAACATTGACATCACCCCAGACAATGAGAAAGGACCGAAGGGTCAAGTATGACAAGTGCACATATAAGAATAGCCAGCTTCAGAACCATTCAAATACAACTATCATAATCATCAGTGACGTGTATTCAATAGATACTAGGTAAGCACTGCTTACCTTGTGCTATAGTTGCAATATTCTGTGTTATTTACCAGTCCCGGAATCCATATTTAAATTTCTATGTTTTTGTTTCCTTAAGTTCACGTTTTCTCTTTGTCGGTTCCGGTTGTCATGGTGACATGAAGGTCTAGAAGGGACTGTGTGCCTTTATAGACTACTTCGGAAATGATCAACCAAGACCCGCTGAAGGGCCATATGGGCTGTCTGACCCTGTACTGGCAGTTTGTTTACGCACGGGGGTTGGTGCGAGTGGTAAAACACAAAAGTAATGCATTTTATTTGTACAGGGAGGATTCTTAAAATATTACACGGGTGTAGAAATCAGATTGTGTCAGTTTTACATAGGTACATTTTATTCCGTTTTGGATGTGTGACAGCGCTGAAATGCCTAGTGTTTGACTCATTTCCCTTTAAGGTAAGCTGCACCAGCCGAGCACACAGCCACTTCACTATTTGTACTGTTTTGAAGTATGATTTTGCTTCTTTTCCTTCTGAAAAGAAAAAAGAAATTTTGGCAGTGGGGAGACCGACTCCAACTCTAGACATAAACACTGCAGGAAAATCTTTTGTTAGACATTTTAATAGTAAATTGTATTCGCAAAATGAGTGGTTGATGGGCTGTCTATTACTATGTAAATTATATTGTTGGTCATGTACGCTTTTTCCAAAAGAAAAAAAATGTGTGGAGCAAAACTGGTTACAGTGATATGGACAATTTGCACAAAGCTTTAAAGAAGCATTGTTTGTCCCAGACTCATTTGCAAACAATCGTTTGTGAGAAAACCTTCGGCAAAAATTAGGATTGACCACTTGCTAACAAAAAAAAAAAAAAAATCAACAACACAATGCACATGTTAAAAAGAACAGAAATATTGACTTATTTTGTAATTTTGTAGATGATGTTTGTTATCTAGCAAAGCAGGAGCTTCCTTTCAGAGGTCCCAACGAAAAACATGATTTAAAAAAAACAAAGGGAATTCTGTTGACCAATAAACCTCCTCAGGCGGTATGATTTAACTTTGAAACATTATATTGAAACTTCCACAGTTTTTACGGGACTGTCAAACCCAATACAAAATGATTTGATTTCTAGTGTATCCATTGTTGTCAGCTAACGCACAAGAAATAAAAAAAATAGAAAAAGCTACATTTGTTTCTATTAGCCTTGATGAAACAATAAGGCTATTTCTTGTATATTTCGGTACACTGGGGAGGAAGGTAAAGTTCAAGAAAGGTTCATAGGTTTTTTTCATGTCTCTGAAAATCGCTCTGCTGAGGCCATTTACAACATTGTCGGCAAATTAGTGGCTGATTACAGAGAGAAAAAACTGGTAGCTCAAAGCTATGATGGTGCTGCTGTTACGGCTGGTCATTTGAATGGCCTACAAACGAAAGCGAGACAAAAGTGTCCCCAGGCAATTTTTGTTCATTGCATGGCTCACTTGTTAAACTTGGTGCTGTCACAACCTTCATGCTCAATGAAAGAATGCACAATTTTTTTCAGTACGAGTGGATTGGCAGCATTTTTTTGCAAAATCTACAAAACGAACAACAGCCCTTGATGATGTGGTAAGTAAGAGATTGCCATAAGTTTCAGCTACACATTTGGAATTCTAAGTTGTGTTTAAGGATCAGCACGTAAATACCAAGACGACCTTATTTGCCTGTTTGAGAAAATCAATGACCGTAAAGAAAACAATTTAAATTTTCTTTAAAAGGTTTTTGCCGACATTTTCCCTCGTACAGATGTTTTGTACAGTATTCTTCTAAGCTACTTGACATTGGGTACTGCACTACGAAAGTTAGGGTGTTCTCTAACCTACTTCAAACAAAAAACAGTTTCAAAAATTTTTGGGGGCAAACAAATGCCGAACAAATAGCTGAAGCACAAGAGTTGAACGGGAAACGTTTTAAGTACAGTGATGGGCGTGATGTTAAAACATTTTGTAGGCATTCGTATTATGAAATTATTGACAATTATTCAGCAAATGGGCGACAGATTTTCGAATTTAGTATATCTGCAGTTTCTAGAGCTTCTAGACCTAAGCAACATTAAAAAAACCACAAGAATGTTTTCCGAAACTAGTTTGTAGTCTGTCTTAAATTTGTAGGGTAATTTTTTTGATGTTGTTGCACTGCGAGCAGAACTTGTTGCAGTTTATAAATGCCAGGAATTTTCAGGCAAAAATTAGGGAAGTTTTATTTTTTTTTATATTTTCTAACAGCTTAGATAAGGCATATTCAGAAGTAGTTATGTTGTGCAAATTGACACTAACTGTTCCCGCCACTAGCGGCTCCACAGAAATAAATTTTTCAGCTCTGAAGAGAATTAAGACGTACAGCTGCAGCGCACAACAAGAAAGACTTTCAAAATAGGCGTTATTGTCAATTGAAAAAGATCTGCTGAGTGAAATGCAGAGTGAACAAAACTTTATGACTGTGTAATAGACGAGTTTTCAAACAAAGAGCGAAGTAATGAACTTGCCTATAAATAAGTGTTGTTGATTGCAGTTAGATAAACTATTCATTAAATGTAATATCTATGTTACATGTCTTGTTTGCTTCATGTGTAGCCTATAAGAGTTGATGACTACACATATTAGTAGTATTCGTAAAATTGAACTGTCAAAGTTTTAGTATTTGTACAAGTGTTATATAAGTCTTTTCTTGTTTAAATACATGAACAACTGATACATACATTGTTGCATATTTCTGCCCCTAAGATATTAGATTTTTTTTAGCATCTTGTATTATGTTATGTTCTTATCTGCACAGTTAAACTTTATTTAATAGAGGATACTACATAAATTTGTGCGCACGCGTATATGTGTATTGTTATGTAACGACTCTCTCTTGCAGCTTACCCACACAAAAGTTTCACCACACGTAACTGATAATCATAATGTATCCATCACCACATACAAATAAAAGGATCAAAGGGTCGACCTATGCTCACACACATAAGCTTAGTTGGCTGTAATTGTCGAACTGTTTGAGATACATCTACCAAAAAATATTACATATGCAAACAACCCAGACAATGAAAAGGAGCAAGGGCCAAATATGACCTAAAAGTACATATAATCATAGTTGTCTGTAATTTCCTAACCATTTGAGATACAACTAGCAAAATTCATCACACACGAGCCTACACATTCACCAGACAAGAAACTTTTCTCCTTCTGGACTTGCCAATGATGTCTTCGACATTTATTGTGCCATTAGGAGAAGTAAATACTCGCATGTCATCATGAGCCGACGAGGTTTTTTTCTCCTTCCAGACTCGCCTAAGCCAATGACATCCTCGGCAGACATTGCATGTCAGAAGGAGATCACATGGCCCTACACATTCCCCAAAAAATGCAGAGGTGTGGGGGATTGTTCCGGCTTCCCTTGGGTTACCAGACAGATGCCTCGACAACTCAACCACCATTACACGAGATGTGCGAGGAGATGAAATAGCATAGATAGACCTAAACACGCAATAGACATTATATGGTTAAAATACATACATTGGCTTACACACTCGCCAGACTTGTCATCGCGAGACACGTCTACGATGTTGCAGAATTGCTCAGACCTGCGCACACCCACCAAAGTTCGTGAGGCAGCGAGGTTTTTCTCCGCGTGCCTAAGCCGATGACATTCGACAGGCAGGAACGAAATGGGCTACACACCGATGCAAACAGAAAACAGGTACATACTTACCAACCAGCAAAAGCACAGGGTGCTGTACGATGCTAGACAAGGCCCAACTGCCCTGCAACCGCCTTACAAACCAAAATCATCAGGTTCAAGCGCAGGCAGGGTTGACAGAATATGACTGCTTGTAATTGCAAAGGCTTGGTAAATTCTGTAAGTACATGCATTGGAGGTTTGAGCACGGGCAGGGTCATGACTACCTGTAATTGCAAAGGCTCGGTAGGTACACATTTGCAGATAGGGTCACGAATGCCTGTAATTGCAAAGGCTCAGTACCCGAATACAGGTCGGTGACAGGGTATGAATATAATTACAGCAAGCTAGTTTGCATTGTCTCGACTGCTGGCTGTGAAGTTGACCTCTCAACTTCTTTACACACGTACACGATCAACTTGGTTCAAACACTTTCTGCTGTGTGCATGCAAGGTACACATTTCGCCCACACTGTATGAGTAGGTCTTGTAGATGATGTCTCTTCGTAACGTTTGGCAGTGGGGCCTTGCTTCCCAACGAACGATTGTGTATTAGCTGTTAGAGAACATATGTCAGCATGCATTACCATACTATGGGAATTGAACCTTTGATACTATATTTCCAAGGATGGTACCCTGTCACCACATCCATCAGGGTACATACATAGTTCCTATAATCTTTCAATAGCATATTTTACATGTGTGCATTATCATGCTCTACAAGAATTCAACCTATAAAATCTTATTATTCAATAGCATATGTAACAAGTATGTACATTTTGTCAAGGGGACTGCGGTGATGTAGTACTTGCAGGTGTTGAGTTGCTTTCTTGGTCAGAATTTTATGCTGTGCATGGAAAGGCAAAACGGTCATCATTCTCTATACTTCCAGTGAGTTCACGTTGACGACATGCTACAGGTCTTCACTGCTAAACCTGTTTAGGTAAATCTATGCTCTTTATGTTTTCTGTCTGAAGATTACATACCGAGTTGTGATAATTGCCATTACATTTGTGTAAGGCGATTCTTGGGTAATTCTTGTTTTGTTATGAGGGCGACTTTCACGTTGGTTTGTGTGCTACCTCCTCCTCCTTACTTGTCATGAGTTTACCGTTCTTGCAATATAAATGTCGAGTATTATTTGCTCCAACGGTTTCATCTCTCTTTGCACGACTACAGGTGTATGTTTTTGTATGTGCTTGTGGTACTAGGTTGTCTTAGCATCGAGAGCTGAGTATGTGATGTACAGAGTGTCCCCCATTACAGTCTCTATCAAGGTAATGTGGGTGCAGGCCGGTCCCCAGTAGTGGGGGGTGCAGACTAGCTGTGAGCATTGAAGGGGAATGTGAGTGAGAGAGTGAGTGTTAGTGAGAGAGTGCGAGAGAGAGTGCGTGCGAGAGTGCGTGCGAGAGAGAGTGCGAGAGAGAGTGCGAGAGCGAGTGTGAGCGAGAGTGAGTGTGTGAGAGTGAGTGTGTGAGAGTGTGTGTGAGAGTGTGAGAGTGTGTGTGAGAGTGGTAGAGTGTGTGTGAGAGTGTGTGCAGTGTGAGAGTGTGTGCAGTGTGAGAGTGTGTGCAGTGTGAGAGTGTGTGCAGTGTATTGCTAAGAACACACACAGAAGGTTTGGGACAGGTTGTGTGTCTAATTATCCGCATTGAAGATTCGGTACATGAGTGTAGGTCAAAGACAGAGTATGACTACCTGTCCGATGGATGGGTTATATGCTGCTAGCGATGGCTGATAATTTCAGTCCGTAAGGAGGTCGCAGGGCAGTCTGGTCTTATCTACATCGTACAGCACCCTGTGCTTGTGCTGGCTAATAAGTAACTATACATTTTCTTTTCCTTTGCATCGGTGTGCAGCAGTATTGGCCTTCCCGTTCCCACACTTCACAAATTTTACTTTTGTTCACCTCAGCACTCACGAATTGGCTGGTAAATGATATTTTCTGCTTGCCCTGGTGTCTACAGTGTTGTCTCTTGGTAATGGTTTTGTTTCAGTCAGTTCGTAAGGACAGCCAGGTCGTGTCGCACCATACAATGCTTGTTGGTAAGTACTTGAATACCTTTCGTAATGGAATGTGTGCGACTCGGCTAGTGCCTTCCTTTCAATTTGCCAGTTGACCGCCTGAACGGCCTTATGGATCCCAAGAATGTCGACCACTGCTGGTATTGTGAGTGATGATTTCAGATTTGTAATGAGGTGGTTCTGTTGTGCTGATCTGATCTGGTCTAGCATCGTACAGCACTCCTGCACTTGTGCTGGTAAGTACGTATAACTGTTTTCTGTTTGCATCTGTGTGTAGACCATATCATTCCCACCTGTGAAATGTGTCATCAGCTTACGCACAAGGAGAAAATCCTTGCTACCTCAAAAATTTTGGCGAGTGTGCATAGTTCTGTGCGATTCTACAACATCATAGGCGAGTCTCGAGATGACAAGAGTAGGCCAATGTATGTATTTTAACCATACAATGTCTGTTGGGTGCGTATGCTGATCTATGTTGTTTCATCTCCTGCAATGGTGGTTGTGTGATCAAGGCATCGGACTGCTAACCCAAGGGAAACTGGAACAATCTCCTCGACGGGTCCAGTAGGAGAAATTTTCTTGTCTGGTGAGTGTGTAAACTCGTGTCATGATTTTTGCTAGTTGTATCTCACATGATTATGAAATTACAGTCAACTATGTTTTATGTGCTCTTAGGTCTGCTTGGCAACCTCGGTAGTTGTTTTTGTCATCTTGGATGACATTGTGATTTTGGTGGTTGTATCTCAAATCGTTTGGAAAGTACAGCCAACTATGCTTATATGTAAGCATAGGTCATACTTGACCTGAGGCTTGTAGGGTGCCTTGTAATGAGGTCTTCCTTTCCATGCGGAACGTGTGAACGGAAAGTGCACACTTTCAGTAGGACATAAAAACTTGGTTGGGAGCACCCAGCCAACCAGAATACCAGAGCAGGAAGTACTGTCAGGGTGACTCCACACAGGAGTCGGTGCAGGGGGATTCATTGTGTGGACCTAGCCAGTGAGGGAGCAATTTTTTATTTTCAATAGGATCTGGGAGTTGGGGGGGAGGGAGGTAAATTCGTCGTTGGGACCCAGGCGACGTATTTTACTAGTAGGGAGAGATATTTCTGGCATTGAAATTAGTTGTGGGGACTGGGGCTGTGTGAACAGACTCGTGGAAGGGGCAGTTACAGAATGCTAGAGCGGGAAGTAGAGTAATTCAGTAGGATGGAAGCTTCCCGAATTTTGACTGGCCTGGCTAAAAAAATTGCCACCATCGGCATACTGACTGCCAACATGGCAGCCAATAGCTTACTGGCCACCAAAATTGCCACTGCCAGCTTACTGACCACTAAAATGGCCGCTGGTGGTGAAATCCCTCATATCTATTGAGTCAAACATCACAATGTGGAGACATCAGGGAAACACAAGAGAATAAGTCTAGGTGTGCGAAATTATGCAGAATTTAGATGGTTTTGTGCTCCTTTCTAGTGAATTTGGCTATTTTCAGTGCGAATTTGTGCAAAATGACATAATTTAGGATGGTGGCCATGGCTACCCAGCCCTAAGCCTCTTGATCTGGAACCATCTTTTTATAACTACTTATCTGCATTTATACGGAGCCACCACATCAAACCGCAAGCCAGCATTTTCATGCGGACTATCTCCAAATGCTGGTCATGTAACAATTCCATCAGATGCCTGGCTACTATCACTGTTACGCCACATTAGGCACCCTGGTTGTAAAGACAACTCCCATCTACAGAAAAATGGCTTCAAACAGTAGTCTGTGGTGTGATCTGCCCAACCCCGTTTTGTGAACTATTACTTTACTAACCACCTTGTCCTGAAGTTGTGCATCAGAGACGTCATGTACCATAATGGGTACTTCAGGAATGGATGTGTATGCGAAAATGCAAGTTTTCTTTGCTGTTACAGATAGGTAACCTGGACAGGGCATCTGCATTAGCCAGTAATGATCCACATCTGTACTCAAGTTTGTAATCATATGATGCCAAAATAACAGCCCATATCTGAAGCCATGCATTGGCCAACGTAGGAACGGCTTCGTCATGCCCTAAAAGCCTATTAAGAGATTGATGATCTGTAACCAATACAAATTTGTGTCCATAAAGATACTTACAGAAAAGTTTCACTACAAACATTATTGGTAATGGTTCCTTATCGAGTTGCGAATAGTTTAGCTCAGCCTGCGATAGTGTGGAAGCAAACAATACTGGTTTATCCAATCCTCCTAACCTGTGGTTCAATACTGCCCTAACGCCATATGGTGATGCATCACATGCTACTACTACTGGCAGGCAAGGCTTATAATGAACTAGAAAACATTCACCTGTCAACATCTGTTTTGCAATCTTTAAAAGCACATTGACAATGTTCATCCCAATACCACTTCTGCACTTCCTTAGTCAACTTATGAAAAGGCTTCATCTTGCTAGATAACGTAAGTAGAAACTTCTGCTAAAATTGGAGTGATCCTAAAAAGATTTTACTTGGGTAATATTCGTGGGAACTGATGCTTTTGTAATTGCTTGAACCTTACGTTCAGTGTGGTGTAATTCTAACTTATCTATTTCATGTTCCAAATATTCTACAAATTCACACAAAAACTGACGTTTTGCGAGATTAATTTTGATATTATAGTGGTTGAGCCTTTCAGTTACTGCTGACACTTCTTGCTTGCGGTCATCTAATGACTGCCCTACAATTAACACATCATCCAGATGGCACACTACCCCTTAATCCTTGTAACACTATCCATTACCGATTGGAAATTGGCTGGAGCACTCCCTACACCATAAGGAAGCCTTGTCCATTGGAACAACCCCAGGTGTGTGTTGATGGGGAGAATAGGTTTGGACTCCTTGCCCACCTCTAGCTGTTGGAAAGCATTACTTAGATCTCTTAGACTCCTGCCAAACCAGCAACACATCCTCCAATTTTCATAGGGGATACAAATCTACATCTAAGACATTATTCAGTGATACTTTGAGATCAACACACAACCTTATGCCAGAAGGCTTTTTTGGAATAGTCACAATAGGACTTGCCCTTTCACTATAAGTTACCGGAATTATTTTCCCAACACATTGTAAATGTTTTAGCTCTTGACTCACCTGGTATGTGAGAGCATTACAAGGGACACTATATGGTTTGTGAAGCACTAGTACTGCATCCTCTTAAACCTTTGGGTTTGCTTTAAAGCTATGGATACACTCAGCAAAGCTAATTGAAAAAACCTTAGTGAATTTCACATACATTTCCTGTCTCCACACATCATCTGCTACAGCTTGCAACATATCTTTTCCTTGGGGTTCCTCTGCCCCCTCACATAATGTGGTTACTTTACCTTGTTTGCTTATGGGATTCATGTCCAAATTTTTTCTCTGTGTTGGGAGAATAACATCAAGCCCAAGAGAGGTACTAAGCTTTTTCTATGTCCTACGACAACAAATGGTAGTACATACTCCTTCCCTAAGTACCCTACCACAGACAACAATTTGCCCTAACACCTTTACATGATTTCCTAGCTTAAAAGGGCAATACTCGAGTTTGATATGCGGGAATAAATCCTTAAACATAGACACTGGTACTACAGACACATAGGCTTCTATTTGTAACCTTCCACCGACAGCACTGCCATCAGGGGTTTGTTTACACTATTTATGTACACAGTGTTATAAATGTTTGTAGAAGAGGTTAGTTGATATAATTGTAAAGCCTTGTTCCAGCTCTTCTTCCACTTCTCCAAGTTCTAACACCATAGTGGATCTGCAGGCACAGGCAACATGACCTCTTCCCACACACACAAACACTTCCACTGCTTTACTGGACATGTCTCTGGATTAAGTTTTCGCTAATTCTCTTGCCGATGTGGCTTCCTGACGATGTCTAGAAGGCCATCCAGGTATGTACTTTAAACACCATGTAACTGCCACAGATAGCCATATAATTATTGCCATGATAATAAGTAATTACCTGACTGTCACTTGCTTGAGGTAAGAGCTGTGCACTATCAACTGAAGTGGTACTGGCCGCCAACCATGCTGGTGGACACTGCCATGCCAGGGCTGTTATCTGTTGCTGCTGTTTCTGTAAAGAAGTCATAGTCATTATAAAAAACAGTACAATATACATCTAACTGTTTCGTCACACACACGTTTACATCTGCATAGAACAGATGGACGTCAGCATGTGGGGCGAGAAATGTCCGAGAACCTGCATCAATTGCTGGATGAACATACAAGTGGTGGGGACAGTGATATGGTCTGGGGTATGTTATCGTGGTGTTCTCTAGGTCCCATCATCTGTGTGGAAGGCACTCTTGATCGATTTGGTTATGAATCAATCCTCTGCGATCACATCCACCTGAACATGAAGATTGTTAAGCCTTCACCTCCCTTACACTCAATACCACTTTGGTAGTAAACACGGAGTCCCTTCTGGACAACGGTGTAGAATAGTTAGGGTCAGTTTTTCCTAGATACCTAGCTGAGTTTCTGTTCTTGTTAGTTTTGCTCCAGGTCCCTTTCACTTGATTTAATGTAATCTACTTCCTCCAATTTCAGTACAATTGATAGCTAGGAGACAGTACTTGCCACTGTATCTCTTCCTGTTATTACCTAACCCCATGAGCTTATTCTAGGGCGATTATGACTTCAGACATCATAGATGACAAAACCCACAAAGGAGAAGCAGGATACTGCGTCTTGAAACCCACATTGCCGAGACTAGTGTAGGGCTGCGGGTTACCCTTAATCGGGCGCACGTATGTCGCCAACATAACACGGTCAACGGCCACACATACCTTGGACCAAGTACTCAGGTACTTAGAACATTGTAAGGTAGAGCCACAACCACTAGGAACATGCGACGAAGTTGCTAGACATTCAGATCAGCTAACCTACTCCATCCACCATGTTGAACTTTGCTGGTTGTAGTGACACGACTGATTCTGGTTGGCCTAACCCCTTCTGGTTGCACTCTAGATAGGGGACTCGTCGCCTGCTCCTCCGTGTGGTAGACTTTAGTACCTTAAGCCTTTCACCAATAAAAGTGGTGTAAGGTGGAGAGCTAAGAAGGCAGCTCCTGACTCTTGACGTAGTCAGCTGCTCTACAATTGATTGCTGTCTGCCCTCAGCAACCCCTTTCCTCGGGATCAAGCTCACGCCACCCAACAACTGACAAGGCATCACCTCCCAGTTCCCCTTATCTTCTTTTTCCAACCACCCTAGAAGATCATTGGAGATCCTAGCCCGCTCATAGTCCATCTGTGACTGGGACTACAAATACCCTTTCGTATTGCCTGTCCATACTTCTGGCTTGCGATGCCCAGCAGCTCGCCGCCGGAGCCGACCAATCCAGCAAGCAGCAGCACCGCCGCCCTAGGACAGGGCCCCAGTTGCATCCAGCAGACACCAGTGCCTCTGACCAGCACTACAGAACCCTTGTCCGACAGTAACGTCATTGCCATTTCTAATAGACGTTATGTGTCAAGATGAACAACCAGTCCTCAAAAAATGGTGCTGGCAAGATTATTACTGTAACCCTTTGCTAATAATACATATGATTACCAAATCAAATTTCATAGAATTTTTTTGTGTTTAATATATGCAATGTTCTCTTTACATTTTTAACATTCTTTTTCCCCATCTACAGAATGCCCTGAAATCCCCCTTACAAACTTGTAGGACTTGTAGAGGGGACTGAGTAGACAATCTTTTGAGTAGGAACCCTTGTTCGGAAACATACAGCTACCGTGCTACAACACTTTCAAATCAAGTGGTTTACGTGTCCATTTCTGCATGCGTAATTTAATTAACAATCAAATTCATTAAGTAACAATACCAAAGACACAATAAAGACATATATTCATTAATCACATTAACACTTTTGTCTACAGTTAAACGCAGCAATCGGTTTCTGTCTTCTGCAAAGGATGTGTAGTATACGGTACTGATCCACAACAACAATAGCTCGATGTGGCAACCACCAACATCATTGTACACATTGTACATACAAATTGTGTTCCGGTACACTCGGTCCAACATATTTGGTGTCCCGTCAATCTGTTGTGCAGCAACCATAACCCGTACCAGCAGATCTTCCTCTGTTTCTACAGAAGTCTCATACACCATACTCTTCATACGACCCCACATGGACTAGTCCAATAGGGTTATATCCGGCCTTTCCTTCAGTGGAAGTGGACGAGTGGTACACCTGATTTGAATTGGTTGTAGCATGGTAAGGGTATGTTTCCGGATATGGGTTCCTCTTCGAAAAATTGTCTACTCAGTCCCCTCTACAAGTCCTAGGAGTTTGTAAGAGGAATTTCCGAGCATTCTGTATATACAGCTTGTTTTAGGTGATTACATGTGTCACACAGTAGCCCACTGCATTAGTGTGTTGTAAAATGTTTCCATTGGTACAACTTGTTTAGTATTTGTTGTTATAGCTGCAGCAAAACAGAAAAATTTAAGATTTTGTATAAAACTGTTTTAAAAATATTAAGTGTAAATTCCTTTATACAATGAATATGGCATCACATTCAATGCATACAATTAAACAATGTTTTATACAAATAAAAATTAAATAATTTTTTGATATCCAAAACACTTAAGCAGTAACCTATGATCTTATTGGCATAAAGTATATAGTAAAGTGCAATACAGGCCCCTACAGGCTTTTCACGGTAAAGTAAGAACTTTTTGAAACTTTCCCCCCTTCCACTCAAGCATTAACCATTAAAAAATGTATTTTATTACAGCATCAGAAATTAATTTTTGAGTTGCATGATAATATTTAAATTAAGAAATGACAGAAAGATGTAAATTGTGGAAACAAAAGACAAACAGAGTCTTAAAAAATTCTCACGTTACCATGAATAGCATATAATCATAGTTTTGCAAGTTTTAAAGTAGTAGGCCTATATTTAAGATAGGACAGTTTCTAAAACGACATTTTTAACTATGTTCGAGGGCTCCAATATAATACATGTGATATACATGGTTCAGGAAAAAGTGGGCACACTTAGAAATCAATATTTGAAACAAATCACCGTCCAAAACTGCATATGCCTTAATATAAGCACTGACTGCAATACTTGCTGTTAAGTTGGGAGCGAATGAGAAATTGTAATAGGTCATAATGTCTCACTATATACAATATGTAATGTTAAAGGCACCTGTAATTCACCATTTTCTGTTTGTTTTGCGCACATATGTATAAAAATTGCCTAATAAAAACAAACACAGTTGTATTTCTAACAAATTTGTAACGTCACTTGGCCGACGCATTGTTTCTAAGTTATAGGGTCCATTGTTTATGTTTACATAGATCCTCGACGTTTTGTTGAACATTTTTTAATGTGTCTGGGCCAATATAAACAGAGTATTCCGAGCTGTTGCTGATAGTCTCAAGTTCAGTGATGAAAACTGGAGTCTGCATTAAATGTGTGAATGTAATTTCACGAAATACATTGTCGTTTGTTTGGTATTGTTTTGTTAGTATTCTGATGAAATTACATTCCCCTAACTGTAGTCATTCTAAAATTATAAGCAAAAAGTTATTTTTTCGTAAGAAAGGTTTCATGTCGTTATATCATGTAAAAACCAAATTCATCTGGATGGATTTTCGTGAAACTTGCAAAGTGTGCTGTAAAATTTTGGATCAATTTGGTTGAGCCACAGAGCATTTATGGATACTATTTTCGGTATTCGTAACATAGTCGTAGCAAAACCAGTACCATTTGCTTACGCATTGTGTGTGTGTATCTAAAATAATAAATTTGGGAATTATTTGTGATTTCAATAGCACACTGTTACCGGTAAGAACTCCGATACGTCCGCAAATATCACAATTGTAATGTATGCAATGGGAGAATAATATTTTATTGTATTCTACCTAAATAAAAATTGTCATTTCAAAACGTTTAAAAAGACAGTTTTCCTTAGTTTTACCTGTAAATGTTATTTTCTATAATTATCTTAACATTTAACGACAATTTAACACATGTTTGTCGTAAATTTCAGACTAAATAGTATTACTATCTCAGAGGGTTTCATTCGTATGACGGGCGAAAATTCGAACCTTGTACGTATTTAACAAGGAATCTGCTAAATAGCACATGTAATGAGGGAAATCAAGAAACTAATTTCAAAATGTCAGTTTATTTCTAAATAGTAATAATCAAAACATTACTGTTTGCAAAGATATATGTATTATTTACTGAAATTAGTGTGCACGTATTTACAATGAACAATACAGCACACAATCCTATGTTGCATTATTATATAAATAAATATAGTGGGCTTCTGAGCAGCTAATTAAACATATATGCCACATGGCAGTGTTTACATTGAGATACTGCGGAAGGATACGCAATGGGCTGAAAGAAGAAAATAAGCAGGGCTTAGTAAAGTGTTCACTTTACCATTCCATCATCATCTGGGGTACATTTTCTTTTCATAATTACAAACTGGGGATAAGTTTCATATTTCCATTAAAAAATATATGTTAAACATGCTGCATATGACGTGCAAGCACCAGGTGGGTGGACCTCGTTAATAGCAATTGCCTGGATACACAAGTTCTATTTTACACAGATTTGTTCAAACAATTTTTATTGGAACTTTACGACAGTTATTCAGTTACCATTTTACACCTGTGTTCGTACACATCTGAATTCTCCAGACCATGATGGGTGGATTCATTATAGGACATTAAAACACTTAATGAAGTTGTGCGTACACATGAACTTATTGTTTAGCAAACCACTTGTGTCAATGGATATTCACTCACTGTTACTAAATTCCTTGCCATCACATTTTACAGTTACTGTAAATACTTTTGATAATCCAACACAACAGCTGCAGTAATTCCCATCTTCCCACAATTTTAATAATACATAAGTAAATTAAGTTAGTCTTATCAGAGTTAATTAAATATATAATAAAAAAATTGTATATGTAATGTTGATTAAAGATTCAGCACCTCGCATCAAAGTTTTACATCCAGGAATTTTATGAATATTTACTAGTACAGCTGGTATGTCTGGAAAACATTGACATTCCAGGACTCCTGGAATAATGAAATCAAAAGAAAAAGAAAGAATGGGGAAACCCACTTGGAAAGCAAAAATCAAATCATGGTCTTCAGTCAAAGTAAAAAAAAAAATCAGCATGGAAAATGTTTACTTTTAAGTTAGGGGAAATGTGTGGGGAGGCACAAAATATAAATTTAAAAAAAAATTTTAATACAGATAAAGCAAATCCATATAAGCTAAATAAGGGGATTGTTTCTTCCTTGATGAGCATAAAAATTTCAGCCATCACCACATGCAGCCAACAAGCAAATACCACAAGAAAAACTAGGCACAAGAAAAATACCCAAGATAGTACTGTGAGAAACTTAATTTACCGTAAACTGGGGTGATAAGAAACAGAACCTCAAAACAAAATTTTGAAGTATTCTTACCAAAAGACAACTAAAGAAAATGTGAGTACTATTTTTTTCTACAATAATAAATAACAAAGTCCAATTTTTTGGGTTTGTTTTTTTTAATATGATATGATGACTTCAAATGTAATTTTAAACTGTTTGTTTCACCCAAGTGTTTCTAACTATAGGTTGTTCATAGTAAAATGGGCACTTTTGAAAACACTGTTTAATATCTACTTGTATGTTTGTTGTGTATACATTCACCTTATGTAAAATTAACATTGCCATGGGCCTCATAACTTTATTCATGCGTCAGTCAAGTGAAATTGTGGAATTATCAGGAAAGTAAATGTTTTACAAATTTTCTTATTTCTACATTTTGACACATTAAGAAAAACAGAAAGTGATAAAAAATAATTTAAGTTATCACAAATGGTTACCTAACACTTTTTATTCGACATTAGGATAAAGAACTCTTTCCCCTCCATCGGTACTAACTTCACTGTGCACGTGTCACTCAGTGCACTGCCCAGTGAATTTTTTCTAAGGTTGATTTCAAAAGTGCTTACTTTAGCGTAAACAGCATTTACTCCAAGGTATATAGCACACTGTGTTTCAAAAGTCATGTAAGAGGCAAGCGTAGATAAAAAAAAAAAATCAGAATTTTGAAACCTTTCATCGAGAAAGCACACGCTTCCTGGTTGGCACAAACTAAAATAAATTGTGAGGACCCAAGCCAAGAGCAGAAAGGTTCGACGACAGCGTACTACAACGATGCCTCTTCAAGAAAGGCGTGGAATGATGCGTATCGTCATTACCTGTCCTCTGCTTCTATATGAACCAATGCTGCAGTAGAAGATGAACACAAATAGGAAATATGTTTGACATTGGATCAATAACTTGCACCATTGATAGTGTTGGCTTGAATAAAATGCAGCAGTTTACAAGAAAAAAAACCAAGGAACACAATAACTGAACTAAAGGGCGAACATAAGAAGAAAGCCAAGCACACAGACCAGTAAATGATTAAAACTATTGTGCATTTGTGTACTTATACAGAAAAATGGATTGCCAGCATTGCCACCAATTTTCAATGTGCCTTGGTGACAGGTGCAATGTTCATTACCACACACACTACTGCACGAGTCAAAAATAAAGAACTAAAATATGAAAGCGCTATACAGGATGAGATGTTTGCAGAGCTTTGTAGATTTATTATTGAAACAGGGTGATGATGGGATTAAAATCAGAAAGTTTGTTCTCGAAGATTCATGAGAATGATAAACTAAAACGATGGAGTAACTATCAACAGTAAATGGCATTTAAGAAATTTCACCTTAAATAGATAAAACAGTATGCAATTTTGGAAAAGTATGAGGGACTACAAAAGTTATGAGAGCCGGTGACGTGGTTAATTAAAAGCTAGAATGAGCGTGTAACCTTACTAAATAGTAACTTTGCTCCAATGCCTTCAGTTATGGAACTGCCATTGACTCAAGACAATCTCAGCATGATGGTGAGAGTTTCGAACTCTTTGTTGGTTTGCGGAAATTGAAACGTGTAACTTCAGAAAATTTCTAGACAGTGCCTTGTATAATCGCAATTGAGGTGAGATCAGAATGACAAAAATACTACGAAAAGACTATCTCATGTCTGATGACTTAAGAAGGCCACATTTAAAGTCATTTCATTCGTGTCAGCAGCTAGCAAGGAACTAACAAAGACAAAGCAAAATATCCATATGGTAAGGGCACCACATGGTGCAGGTGGACGACTATTCCAAAAATGGATCTCGCCAGGAAAACCTATTTTCTGTCAACTGAGAAGATTGAGAAATGTTGACTACGCTGCAGTATAAGTTTAGATTATGTACACACTAAATTTATAGCAGTGGTTATTATTATTCAGTTCGCGCAGCTCTGAGTGAAGTAAATCATAACACCAAGTTTTCTTTACTCGTCTATTTGAGAACCACGAGACACCGCACCATTTAGACACATCAACATTTGATACAAGATGAAACACGGTGCCAACCAACAAAACACAGCCAAAATTCAACACAAACAACTTTTGCCATCCCGTAACACCTCCCCTTGTTGAATTTTGGTTGTACAATCATTGCAGATAAGTTATCCCTATCTTACGAGACATCTCTCGTGTTTAAACACCATTCAATGCCTTAGTGAGCATGTGAGCTTAGTGGAAAAAATTGAATTTAATCAGATTTAGCATTACACATTCTCTCACAGAGTGGAACTTTACATCCACATGTTTAAACTTTTCATACATTACATGATTTAGTGTGACTGATAGCCCCTTGGTTGTCACATCGTAAAGTACATTGTGTGGCCATGATTCATGTCTGACCTAGCTCGCCCAACAGACCTTCCATCCATGAAATTTCTTTCGTGACCTCTCCAATTGACACAAACTCTGCTTCAACAGTGGACTGGAGCCTTATTCACAAGACACTTAGAAACATTAAAACAAGCACTTAATGGGTTTTGGAGCCCTTGTGGGTTGCCTTGACTGACTAATTGCTTCATTCTCAATATCTACTGTACATTTTCATCTTCTCTCCCGGTCATTAACATGCTTACCTGTATTTACAATAGCATCATCACTACCTACTAATAATTCAACATTTGTCTACCTCGGAGGTTTCGCATTCATTCACGTCATTGTTCCTAACTCCATCGTCTGGATCACATGGGGTTCATCATCACATGGAACCACATTGTAATCTAACAACTGAAAAATTTCTGGATTTGGTTCCTTATGTCACACATCTCGAATTGTTTGAAAGGAAAGATATTTTATTCAAATATTACGGGATGCAGAATATTAACCTTCCTTTCACTCTAGAACACCTTCTGCGATATGCATACCTTAAAAACACACATTCAACAGCCCATGGGTCAAACTTGCTAGACGGCTTGATTCTAATCCAAGCCCTTCACCCAAATACCTTCAGCCTTTGCAGCACTTCCTCAGTGACCCTTTTACCTGACCACACTTCATATGGAATCTTGGCTGCAATAGCCTTACTGGGGCACAGATGACATATCAAGCATTCAAGTGTTTACAGCGTCTCCCCACAGTATGTGGGAACACCAGATTGTATCAACATGCACCTTGTCAATTCATTTTGTGTCCTTTTCTGTCTCTCTGCCACACCGTTTTGTTGAGGGCACCTAGGAAAAGTTATCCTGTGCACAATTCCATTCGCTAGCAAAATCCTCTGAAAATCACTAATACAATATCCCCCCCCCCCCCTTCCTACCTTTTCCTCGCTACCAGATTGCAAAGTCTATCTTTACACCCTCAGCATTCTCCACCTCAGCCTTGGACGAAATAAACTCATTCATAGTGTCACTCTTCCTGTGCAAAAATTTAACCTTAACAAACCTGGGAAAATCATCTATGAGGGTTAAAACACACCTCACACTTAATACCTTCATTCACTTGCCTCAGTTGAACCAAGATCAGTTACTCCTGTAATTTTTACAAGTGGTGTCTCATGCAGATGACCAAGTCTCTCGTGCCACATGGTGACTGCTCATAGTGCAACTGCATCTATTACTACTTGCTTCCACTCCTGCTCCTTTGCTGCCACCACACTTCTTGATTCGAGCTTGTTCACAGTCTCAAGTAGGTAAATTCCACCATTTTCCTTTGCGAAAGACACTTGCTCTTTCTTCCATTTCAGTGTGTACACCTGTAGCACAATTTCTATCAAATTCAGTATTGTAATCCTTGTAGACAAGGCATCTATCTCGTGGACAATACTTTGTATTTAGTCAGGTACATAAAAAACATCACTCAACCCTAGAGTCCACCCACCATATTCATCTGTCAATCTGATGTGTACAGAACCAATACCATTTACAGCCACTTTACCTTTCCCAAGTCTAATGCTTCCACGTAATTCCTTAATTGTTACAAACATTGAGCGCGAAGAAGTCTTGCTGCACACCTCTTAGAGTTGGACTATGTTCTTCTGCAGTGTTTCTACCTCCCAGTCGCCTCTGTGTTGCACGTTGTTTCTAGCACACAATATACTAATATCACTTTCAGTATTTTCCTTTTCCGTTTTCAACCTTTTCTCTAAAAGTAGAAACTTGCTCTTGACGTTTTGTATATATTTATATATATAATCTATATATATATATATATACACATATAATATATATAAAACTACTAGAATGCCTGGGGACAGAGAAAAAAATATTGTTAATGTTTACACTATGACGAATAAGGAAAAAGAGACCCAATACAAAATGCTGGTGCGCAAGACCCATTTTTTCTGAAGGGCGAGAATTTAGAGATTTTGCTCATTTGTTACAACTATGATACAGAGATGTAGTCATTTTTTTAATTATGTAAGAATGTCGCCTACCCAATTTGATCGTTTGCCAAGTCTGTTGGAGGAATCACTTTCAAAATACTCCACGAGAGAGAGTATTACACCAGGAAAGACTGGCATTGACATTAAGGTTACTACTAAATTAGTCACTCGTCCCTCGAATTACAGTGTGACTATATACTTATTAAAATTTGTGTTTAAAGTGGAACAAAAATAGACATGTTGAGCCGGTGCAGCGGTGCCAGCTTCAATACTGCTGCTCATAATCGCCGATAGAGGTGCTAGTGACTTTCCATCGGGTTGCTCGGCTTCCCGCACCTTGTTCCATGCAATTCCTTCCCACCCACTTCCCCTCCCGGTGTCATCATAATCAGAGGGGGTAGGGAATTTGTGATCAGCGAGAGGTTGGTGAAGTGGTGGGGCTTGTCACTTTACAACTGCCAGGCTTGTGGGACACTTCACTTCCTTTACCGCTTCACGAGACCCAGCCAGCTCCATGGACGTCCAGAACTTGTGCGGACACTGCTGTGACCAACTTGGATTGACTTCATAGGCAATGTTTTAAACGTAATGGATGCTTCAATGCCTTTAGGTGTTTTCTGGTGTTCCGTAACTTCTTTCGATTACCAGTTTGTGATGGAGCGACCTGACATAGAATTTGTTCTTGAGTGGGTGTGTTAATTTAAGCCAGGTGTTTCGGTGTTTGCTGATTTCTCTTGGTTTACTGACTGCATACTTTTTCTACAGTGCGTGCAGTCCCATTTGGCTGTCGAGTCTTGCCACGTTAATGTTAGACTCGGGAGTAGTCGTCCACGATTATCTGCCAGTGAGAAACTGTTTTAATATCCCCAGTCATTGCACATTTTATTTTGGGTAGCGCTTAGAACATAATTAATGTCATGAGTAATTGGGCGCCATCACCCTGCAGCATTGTTAGTGTTGAGAAAGGCATTATTGTTTACGCCCTTGATTCGGATTGAGAATAACTCGTAGGCGTGGCGTAATTATTTTATCATATCCTAGTTGTATTTTAAAAAAAGGGGGCTCGCCGAAGGGGATTTACTTGTACTTATGCCTATTAATGTGTTGTGGCGAGGAGTAAACTATGACGTTGGTCTATCGTCGTGTCATACACGTTTGCAAAAAAAAAGAGAGAGAGAGAGAGAGAGAGAGAGAGAGAGAGATAGAGAGAGATAGAGAGAGATAGAGAGAGATAGAGAGAGATAGAGAGAGATAGAGAGAGATAGAGAGAGATAGAGATAGAGAGAGATAGAGAGAGATAGAGAGAGATAGAGAGAGATAGAGAGAGATAGAGATAGAGAGAGATAGAGAGAGAGAGATAGAGAGAGAGAGAGAGAGAGAGAGAGAGAGAGAGAGATAGAGAGAGAGATAGAGAGAGAGAGAGAGATAGAGATAGAGATAGAGATAGAGAGATAGAGAGATAGAGATAGAGAGAGATAGAGAGAGAGAGATAGAGAAGTGCAGGTAAGATATTGTGAATTGATATGAAATGTTTTGTATAGGTTCACACATTTGATTGGAGCCAAACCTTGTTTAAGTATTTTAAGGTGCAACTTTATGAATTTAATGGTTTCCAGCTGCCGTGGAGAAATTCAGGATAGTGTTTTGCGATCACTGGGGAAGGTGTGCCCCCAGGTTAATGTGATACTGACTTCTCTTAACAAGAATTGCATGTTAAATGTTAAAAACTTTATAGCTACTTGTTTTGCATCCCATCACAGTATTCATTCTACGGCCAGATGTATGGGAGCATGTCCAGATGCTGATGTTGAATGGTATAGAAACACATTTCTTTTTAAAGCGTGTATTCATTGTATTACGAATATTTGCACATACATTTTTATGAGTGGAGGTTAGCATTTAAAATTTGTCAAATATGGGACCTGCCTTTTCTAGCATATATATTAGCCTAGTCAAATGGATGTGATATTACAGTAGTGGAGCTGTGACAGTATTTACTTACAGTGGTTTTATTCTTCATTTTTAAAGAATAGTTTGGGAACTGTGAAATATGGCTCAAATGTTTTAACACCTTTGGTGTACATTTGTGTATTTGTCCATTGTTTGTTACCTTACTTAATAAAAAGGATAGTCAATTTACTGTGTTGTGGGACCTGTGTAAAAACTGTGGCCAAAGTTAACCACAATATTTTAATGTGCAGTGGGCACATTACAGGTATTCGGCTTATGGGGACTCCATGCTATCCATGTTGTACCAGTACCAGATAGCACCAAACACATGCCCTAGTATTATAAATGAAGTCTGCGAAGTAATATGGATGTGCCTTGTGCAGTTAGTCTTCTCAGAGCTCAGTGAGGAGACATGAGAATGTCTCGCTGAAGAGCTTGAGGGAAATTCAATTTCCCCAACTGCATCGGTGTGATAGATGGGGAACATTGTTTAGTTCAAGTGAGTCTATTTATATAAACATCACTTTAATTTATGGAGTAACTAGTTAACCATATGTTCAGTGTATTAACTTGAACTTCGAATGATACCATTTGTGGTGCCCGAGTGGTCTAGGGCTGAGCACAAACACTCATTCAGAAATAATCTAAGTCAATTTAACACTTTTAATTAAATCAAACACCGAAACTGTTACACTTTTAATTATACATTTACTTACTTGGCGATGTGGCGGAAGATGACATGGGAATTGTTTATATAAAATAATAACGGCAATGGAAGCAAAAACATGATATAAAAATGGTGGTGAAGGACAGTGGATTCTTAGCGCAGCTCAGGTGAGTCATACCAGGCGGTGATGTGCAGTCTCTGGTGTCCTCTGCTGAAGTCTCTTCTTCAGGTAGTGCATGGCATAATAAAGCAACACGAGTGTAGTGGGGAGAAGTCTCCCTCCACCAAGAAGTCATGCATGAGCAGTCTCTCACCAATGAGAAGTCAGGGCGAGACGAATCGCCAACCAATGAGAGAACAAGGTTAGGGCGTCAACCAATGAACTGGAACTTTGCACATGGCTCCAAAGTGTGGTATTGAAATAATGTGACAGGAAAATAGCGCGTGATACAGCGCGTGATTCCAGGAGTTGTGGGACGAAAATATCGTGAACAACAGGACATATTTCCCATCAAAAGTGGTTAGCAATCGCAGTCACGCGGTGCTGAAATCTCTGTAGGCAGTATTAGAGTGGATACAGCTTCCTGTTGCAGGCACCGCAGAACCTGATAAGTTGTGAAAATGGCTCGTAGTCTTCAATTACAAGGACACCCACAGCATGGTGGTGTTGGCTGTGGCTTCAGCCAATCAAGAGTTCATCGCAGTGGACATAGGAGTATCTGGGAGAAACAGTGATGGAGGGGTTCTGAGAAAATCTATGTTTGGCAGAGCCTTAGCGTCTAACTTCTTAAACATACCATCTGCAAAGAAGTTTCCTGGTACAGAACAGGAGGTTCCCTATGTATTCGTTGCAGACGAAACTTTCCCCCTATGACATATCCTATGACCTTATCCAGGTCATAATTTGGCAGATGAACAAATAGTAATCTATCGACTTTCTCGTGCAAGGATGACTGTTGAAAATACCTTCGGTACATTCTAAGCTAGATGGTGAATTTATAGGCGTCCTATCTTACGTAAACCTTTTTGGGACCACGACTTGTTTACATTTCTTTGTACAGGATAGTTTTGTTACATATAATAATCGTTTAGAGAGATTTAAACGTTAGTTATGGTGCCTCAAGTATATAACATAGTTGAGATATAAAAGATCGCAAGAAATTATTTTGTATAACTCAGTGGTATGTATTATAATTATTGCAGAGATTTCCCTAGAGTCAAAAATACATTGAAATGGATAAAATCCGTTAAAATGGCAGACCTTGACTATAGTAATTATTTAAAGGCCATGTCTATTTATCACAACTTCGTAACTTTTCTCTTTGAGTTTGAAACAATGAAGTACCCACTTGGATGTATCTGAGAACATATGCCACAGCACTAATAAATTGCTCAAAGTGCTATATGAGCGAAATTAAAGTCACAGCATGTGTGTTCATGCACAATATTTTACTAAGTGGCACCAGTTGTGTTTGAGTTACCAGTTTTTGCATTTTACTCATCTGTTTTAATGTTTACTGATTACGGTCATACATTGACGTAACCTCATAAATACCAATGATAAATGACTAAATACCTGCTAGTGTATATAAGCCCCCTCTCATTTGCAGTTAGTCAGTTAAGGCTCCCACATACATGGTGTTTGAACTGTGCTACAGTAATTAAGTTTAGAGTACTCGTTTTTCTACAAAACTATTACATGTGCATCCAATGTGCTGATAAAAGAAAAGAACACACACTTTATACTTCATGCACATTAGAAACCCAATTTTAAAGTACTCCAAAATTGCTCAAATAAAGCCTTTTTAAAAGCACTGTATCTCAAATTATACATATCAGCTCAATACAAAACTATTCAAAGGCCCTGCATTAAACCTTCCTAAAGACTTCCCAACAATAAAATATTAGGGTCACCGTTCAAGTCCCATAGGTACGCGCAGTGAAACGAGAACACTGCACTCCAGTTCAGAGCCTTGCTCTTAGCGGCGATGGCGCCCCTTGAACAGAGTGGCTTTATCGTCCTTACGCTTCCGTACTTCTCAACTTACAATGGGGTAAAGAGCTCTAAAGTAGACTGAGACCTTAAGCACAGTTACAACAAAATGTAACGTGCAATATTGTGAACACCATATTTTAATTACCTGTAAAATAATCACCAATGCAGGAATGATCAATAGAAACACTGTTAAAAGTCTTAGTGGACCTAGAGGAGGTCAAAAATTGTTAATACTTCTGTGTATGCTTTCCAAAATACGGCAGATTTTTTTAGACAGCTGAAGAATGTAAATAAAGCTTCAGTAGGTGAAATATAGACATCACATGGTAATGTTTATGTTATATAATAAAAGGATAATTAATCAGTACCTGAGTGCATAACTTAAGCGGGTACTTAGGAAAGTGTGAACATACTATTAATGGTACATAAAACGACTGAAAAAAAAACAACTCTCCCTCTTTTAAAATTAATATACCCTCATTATTTAGAGAATCAATTCCTAAATTAATTTTCATCCTTTAAAATGCCGCAGTCTATTTCTACCATGTGAAAACCCATTGGTTTACTTTGTAACAATTCACCACAGCAATGCACTTTTAAAACAATTCATAGATTAATTCAGCTCGCATAAACCTGAAACTTTAATAATAAAAAGCTCTAATACAAAGTTCTCACTGAGACAAATGTGTCTTCTTCCCTTTTGAATAGGGTAGAAAATGTAATGTTAAATTTTACATGTAATAACAAAGTACTTTTTATTTGCATTACAATGCAATATGTCCACTATCAGAAACTAGCCATGCTGGTCAGAAGGATGTAATTTTCCAACATAGTAAGAGACAGGTTTTTTTTTTTTTTTTAAACAACTGTTAATACAAACCTCATTGCTACTGTAACATCTGGTAATTTGTAAATATTTTGGATACTTGAGTTGTTAATTTTAGATAGTATAAGTTAGTAATTTATTGAATTTCTTTATGTTTAAAAAGTTATAATTTGTTGTTGATGCAGAAACGTTTGCTTTCACCTCTATGAGCAAATGCAAATGTAAAGAGGCAACACTTCTTATGACAAACTGCTTTTGTTTGTTAGGAAAATAATGATTCGTTTTTCAGAAGGGCAAAAAGAATGTTGAGGAGTCGGCCAAACTTATATTGAAAAATTAGTTTTTTGTTCTGCTGTCCAGCCCTGATTTATAGGAGTCATAGTTAAGATATGATTTGCCAACATTAGAATTTGACAGCATATTACTTAATGAAGGACTGTGAATAAATAACTTTAATCCTGGAACTGATGATGACCCGAAGAACGCTTATCATAGGACACTGCTAGGGATCCATCGCTGTCTCTGGAGTGTAGCGGCCCACCAACACTTAGAGCCACTGCGGAGGTTCAGGGACCTGTGTTCAAGCAGAGTGTTTGAGTGATCAACAGACAATGAAGGAGAATCATCATCATCCTTAAGCGGTATTTTCGTACAAGGTTATATATGGCCATATATTTTTTTGAATGTCAATCTAAAATTAATTTAATCATTTTTCTTTAAAAGGAATAGGTTTCCTTTCTTCTCGCTGTGTTAGGTCAATTATTAATTTTAATCTAATCTAAAAAAATTGTCTTTCAATAATTTTCGTTGTAGAAAAGTTGCTTTTGAATGTGGCTCAAATTGTGAAAATACTACACTTTATTCATAGGAAGATGTGAGAAAGAGAGTTTACTAATTTATTCTTTTGATAGTCCTTAAAAGCTTCTAATAATTTCATTTCACTCTAATCCTTGTCATTGGTAATGTTAAGGAGTGTTATTATTAATTACATCTTTATTTTTGCAGATGTATATTGGTATTTCTTTGTCCTATTGACTATCTCTATGTCTAGTTTATATGGTGTAAGGTTACTTACACTTGAATGAGCAATTGTTTTCTCACTATTGAAATGTTCCGAATCTAGCCGTGGCTAAATTACATAGTAAAATTTAATTTGTAACGTTTGGAAAGTGAAAGTTAACACTCACCTTCCTCTGTTACATTGAAAAAGCGTCGCCGACCATACATGGAACATGCGACATATTAATTAAATACCAAACTCTTCATCCTATTTTGTACACTACAAACTGCAAAACTTCAAGTCGCTTAAGAGGTTTCACTGTATTACTCAAGATTTTACAAATTCCAGTTTAGTGTCCTTGTGAAACAAGCATTTATAACAGATTCATGCAAAACAGTCGGGTGGAAGGTTAAGAGGCTTCACACTTCTCCAGGGCTCAGAGTGGTACTCCATATAAACTAGGAAAAGATCCCCAAAATTTGTGGTTGATTAAAGTACGTATAGGCTATTCATGGTAAATGAGCAGTTTTGAAAGCCCTGTTTAAGATTTTCTTATATGCGCGTTGAGTATTCTTCCACCTTATGTTAAATTAACATTGTTGTGGGCCCCATCACTTTGTTCATGCTTCGGTCAGGTGAAAATATGGAATTATTGGAAGAGTAAATATGTTGCATACAAATCTGGTATATTTTACACATAGATGCATTAAAAAAACAGAAAGCAAAAGAAATAATTTTTATTCAACGTCAAGAGACGGTACTACTTTCCCACCCATCATTACCAACTTTACTGGGCGCATGTCACTCAGTGCGCCCGGTAAAATATATGCAGGTAAGAGCAATTACTATTTTGTAAGGTAGATTTCGAAAGTGCTCACTTTATCATGAACAGCTTTTACCAACTCTGATTACCAAAATAAATTCTTTAAAAAATTAGTTTTCTAGTGAATTATTAAGGAAGGAGAGTATAACACTGTCCAGGAACCTCTGCGCAAACCTAACAGACACAGTAAAACCTCTGACTAGTCACAGCGACCAATGATCAGAGTACGGAAATGACCACCTTACCTGTGGAGGAGTGGTACTGCTGATCAGCGACGAGCTGATCACATTGTTTCCAACCTGCACCGCAGGTGAAGTAGTAATGATGCCTGCCGCAGGTGTGAGGCGGGTTGGTGGATGTGGCAAGATGGTAGCCAACTGAAACAATACACAACACCACTCAAGTGAATCAAATTGTGAAAGACACTTTGCTTTCATTGGCCTGGGATTGTCTCAAAGAAATTATCGTAGACTTACAGTGTCTGCTTCACATATTTTGCACCTAATTCTTTGTTTTCGTCATGTCGGATTTCGAGTAATTAATGACAATGTAAGACTATTGAAAATTTAAGTTTTGCGAGTTGTGAAGAATTTCTTCATAACAGATGAAGCAGTCTTAAGATCTTGGCATAAATTATAAAAATATTGGTTCCCTGGATTACTTCAGTCATGTATAATGGGTCTTTAAAACATAAAAATATACATTTTATCTAATTTTTTTAACTTTTAATTAATTTTTTTTTTTTTTTATGTAAGCACCAATAAACAAATGGAACAATATTACCTTTCCAACCCTTTTAATCTGGAACCTCACTGCTATCTCAAAATTATAGGGAGGATTTGACTGGCTTTGTAAGCTTTCAGTGGGATGTGTGCTGGCAGCTGAATTTACGTGAATGCAACTTTCTGGTGTTTATTAAACACTAGCTGATCCTGGCAAACGTTGTTCCACCTCTTTCACGTTCTATTTTGCCTTCTCAATGCGTCCTCTCTATTACGTGCAGTACGTCTTCCGATGTTGGACCGTGGTATTGCTGGCATTTTTCTCCTTTAGATCAAACAAACATTTCCTGCAAGTATGAGCAAAATCGGCCCATAAATATAGAAGTTAAACTCCAGCACCACCTATCGGAAGGAAAAATTATTAAAAACCTTACTCTACACCTCAATAACATATGGTGTGAATATGGTCTCAATTGGTCCAGTGGTTTGTCAGTGATGATGCGGTTTAGTCACCCACAAAGGATTTTATATATAAAGATAGATGACCAATCACAAAAGAGCAGTTAATACTCTTGTGTTAAGAGGTGCAGTACCACATTGAGAAATAGCCCTTCAACTATTAAATTGTTAAGTTTTCCTACCAATATGGACTATAGTTTCAGAAAAAAGCTTGGACTGCAACAATGAAGTGAGAGACCATAGATGGATAATCCTGGACTCCTATTTGTATAATTTCCTTCGCTCAAACAATGTTAAACACCGACCCTGACTCCTTGCCTAAATATAAATTTTATATAGCTGTTGTGTTATTTTCACGTTAGTATTATAAAACTGTCATCTCTGCAGGTAGCATATAAATATAGTTCGACTTAATACCTAACTTCAACAAAAATTGCACATAAGCACCTAATTACAAATTTTAAATTGTCATAAAGTAATAACATTTCATTAAAATTCTAATTTCACTTTTTTTAATGATATCCATCACATTCTATTCAACTGAATCTGCCACTGCAAAATCTTTACTCACATTTTGCTGTCAACATGCCAGTAAACGTTAAGTTAACATATTTTACTTGTTAATACAATGTAATTTTTACCTTGTGTGTACTCATTATTATGGAAACTGCAAAAAATAAATTTTAACATTTAAACACTTATTTCCTTCAAATACAAGTCTTCGCAAGAAAGTTTTGATTCTCGCCATTGTTGCTGTACCATGGTTTCCTCTGAAGACCGTTTCTTGCAACAGATAATAAAACACAATAAAGTGACCATTTTTAAAAGCCATCTCAATTTGAATAATAGTCAAGAAATATATTTTATTTTAGCTTTAGATGTTAACTTAAAGAGTGAATACATACAGTATGTTTATTACTTACATGGCAGTTTTTTTTTTTAAAAAGGTTGTTAAAGGATAAAAAATATCTGAAAGGAAAAAGTGACTAGGGCCTCAAAAGAGCCAATGTGTAAATGACCTTGTCTCTAACGTGTGATGGCGTCCCTCGCCTCCAGCCCACCTTCTGAACCGCCGCAGCAAGCACAGACACACTACCAGCTTCGCTCAAGGTGCTACGAGTGTAACAGTGCTGCATGTGTAGAGAGTGCAGCGAAGTAAGACGTTAAAATAGGGCGCCCCCACAAAAGGGCTTAGCGGCCGACGTCGCATGAAACCCAATTCAAGGAGATTACAAAGACGTCGCTATTAAATATTATCACTGTTATTGCTTTGTTTACATGTTTATTGCAAGAGGTGAGTTATGTTCATTCCAAGCGTCACCCTCATTTCGTCCCAGAAAATGTGCAAGTGTTTCTAATTTTCCTAATATTATGCATACTGACCATGTTAACCGCACGTGTTTGGTGTTTTGTACAGTTTTCAGAGAATGTGAGACACAGAGTAGTTTCGGCGCGGCGCGCTAACCCGCCAAAGGGAGGTCTCGCACCACGGCGGAATATTCAGTAGCATCAGGGACTCTCAAGGGCAATGCACGCTCCGGTGGCCTGCATCGTTCTCGCGCCAATCACTTATGCACGGTTGCACCAGTATCTTCACCGATCCGAGATCAAATGATCCTAGTTCCGAAACAGGATCCGGTTTTATCTTGGTTCCAATGTAAAAATACTGTACCAACGAAATGTCATGATTCTGGATCTCTGATTCGTCGATATTGGTTCCAAAGAGAGAGACTGATATTAAGTAGGAGACAAATTTTGCTATTGGTTCGTAATATATGACGTCATAGAAGTAGGCGTACTTTTTATTGCAAATAGAACTAGATGTGCGATGTTTTATCTGTTTTAAGTGCATTATTGCTGTGCGAATTTTACTGAATAATATTCAAGTGCGTATAATGTTTTAATTTCCCAAGAAAACAATCGAACGTAATTCTATCTGTTGGCGTATTTACAAACTACAATAATTGTTTGTTGAAGATGTCTGCTAATCTCGCCAATTTCGACGGTTCAAAATGAACTTCAACCCGATCTCCGGTCCAGCCCTGAACTCTAATGATGCAACAGTTTTCTGTGTCGATCTCGGATAGAGTTTCGAACCACTATGGTGTAACCGGGCATTAGCTTGCAATAGTCGTTAATTAATCGGAACCTTTTAACTTTTCACCACCGGAGACGCCAGCCCTCCTCCTCCTCTAGGATTTGCATCGCCTGGGGAGCGTCATATTTCACTTGAAATAGTTTTTACGGCTTCGCGCCTTTTATACCGAGTAGTCTGCCTGGCGGGCCAAGCTCGGCGAGTGAATGAATGAATGTTAAGTTTCTTCCAGCAGAGTAGAATTAATGTAATTTCACGGGAAATGTGTGTATGATGGAATCTACGTGAATTATTTCAGTGTAACGTCTTACGGCATTTCAGGGCACAGGCCCTTAAAATCCCGTCAAATCAGCTTATGACGTCTGTATCATACATGTAAAATGTTACTACTTTTAACTAAAGAAAGTTTGTGTGAAATAGTTGTATTTTGATCAAAAGAGTGTCTAATATGCTACGAGGTTAGTGTTAACAACCTTCGCCCACCTACAAATATTGAAATTGTTTTAACTTAATCGAACTTCAAAAATCATAAGTGACTAACGTAACCAGTGTTATCGAGTGTGCTGTGTGTTCACCAATTTTACTTCCTGTGTTGCGACAGTAAATTAGTTAATGCAGCCAGCCTGAAATACGCCCGCCGTTTAGAAAACATGTCGTTCAGTTTTTAATAATAAATATGAAGGGTACTCCATCAACGAAGCAAGATTACATCCGGGTGATCGGCCTACAATTCAGATTTCCTCAAGAGTAAACTGCTCTACCGCAACACCACTGGCATCGCCCCGGCAATATCTGGCGCCTACTGGGTAACAGTGCTTCCAAACATTCCTAACCTCAACCTACTTCGCCACTCAAATCTCTCTTCACCCTGCATCACCCCACCACACTGGATCAGTTTAATCTCTCTCATATTGAATGACTACCTAACTGTTTTCATTTTATACCATGCACAGGACATTTTTGTACACACTATCCCCGAGTTTGAATTGTAAATGGGCCATTGCAAAATGTGCGAAGTTTTTCTCGCACTTTAAAAATCTTCATATACTTATATCAGTGAAAAAAAAAACTGCAGTCACTCACTGTAATAGGATTGCTGTCCTGAATAAATTTCTGAGAATTCCAGGTTTTCATGTCTGTTTATAGGCTGTTCACGTTAAAGTGAGCACTTTTTAAGGCCCTGCAAATTTTTTGCTACGAGTATATTTATCTATTTTTACCATTTATTAATGGAAACACTGCCACGTTACTAATAAACACAACCTATACATTTCACCAACCCAAAATTCAACGTCTGAAGCAGCAACAAAATATATTTATTAGTGGTTAAAGCCATTTGAAAGCGCCTTAAAAAGTGCTCACTTTACCGTGAACAGCCTGAACGCTTTACATTATTGAAAAGTGAAAAGGAATGTTCAAGTAAGCCTAGTAAAAAAAATTTTTATTTCGAAAAAAAAAAAAAAAAAGACTATTTTGTATGTACACCTGACAGATAGGTATAGAATATGCCCTTGCTGTTTAGGCAGGTGATAGATAACCAAGAACGATTCTGTTTCCTTATATCCTGCAAAAGATAATTTGTAGGACAGGAGCAGCCTGGCGCTACACAACGTTTGAACTGCTAGCCAGTAGCTGCAGTATAGTGATATGCTGTGTATAAACCCATACACTGAATTTTTAATTGTTTGCAAGTAAAGTTCATGCCAACAATGCTAAGCAAAACTTAGGCTGGCAGTAAACTTGCAAATGGGAACTAATTCACAAAAAGGTAAGGCTAATGTTTTGAAAATAATTCTCTTTTTACAAAAAATATCCATCCTAGAGTGTTTTAAAACTATAAATTTTAATTAAATTAATACTTTGACAAGAACATGTGTTGTACTACCATGATAAAAAAAACATCATTGAAGACAGTATATTTCCTCTGTAATTGATATAAATGTAAATTAAAAAATGTTGTGAACATAACTGCACACAGTTTATCCACTCATTACTTATAGCTAACTAACAGAAATCGCCTCTAAAGACATTTTGTGGGTGCTCCATTAATTTCATTCTCGATCATATTGACGTGAACCAGACATCTACGTGCTCCTCGCGCCAGCTTGGGCCAATGCAGTCACATCAACTGCATCAGCCGCAAGTGGCCGCACCAACAGCCAGAGGCCACGAGTGCGTGGCGCAGGTTGACGGGAACGGGAACGGAATCTACACCTTCCAGCCAACAGACGCTGCGTGACTCAAGCGACCGTACAACGCACTTTATTTATTGCTAACGGTAACTCTTGTAATAAATTAGCCACAGCCGTTATAGGCTGTTCACGGTAAAATTAGCACTTTCGAAAGGCCTGCTTACGATCTACTTCTAAGCACGTTGTGTATTCTTCCTCCTATGTAAAATTAACACTGTTTAGGGTCTGGTCAATTCATTCATGCGTCTGTCAAGTGAAACTATGAAATTATTAGAAAAGTAAATATCTTACCAATTTGATAATTTTGACATAAAAAACAGGAAGCGAAATAATTAAGTTATCAAAAACTGTTACCTAAAACTTTTATTTCGACGTTAAGACATGGAACTACTTTCCCTCCATAGTTACAAACTTTACTGGGTACATGTCACTCAGTGCGCCAGTTAAAATATATGCAGGTAAGAGCAGTGACTGTTTTCTAAGGTTTCTTTCCAGAAGTGCTCATTTTACCGTGAATAGCCTTTAGGCGAACGGGCCATTGCTGGTTGTGTCAGAGCAGCTGGCACCGCTAAGACTTGACCACCTCGTGCCCTCAACAGGTCTGCAGGCCAATTGAAAAATGCTAAGTGCCTCTCAGAGAAACGAATCAACATTGTGTATCTTTAGTGACGTATTCATGTAGTTTATTTCATGTAAATCAATAACACGAGTTATTATTCATTATATTCGGTGCTATGGAGCGTGGCAAAGCCATGCCCCTTTCATCAGTTGGACTAACGCATCCCCTCCGGATACGACAATCTGGCAACAGCGCTAATGTGAAAAACTGTGACGCCCTTCGGATGTCACGGGAAGTGAAATACAAGGACATCAATCAATAAAGCCTTGATACGGATTAGTATTGTATTTTTAGGAGTGTACACGTTTTCTTTCAGCTAAAGACTGCCTTTACCGCCACTAATTCTTTTATTGTTTATTCTAATGCTGTGACACCCCACCCCCTCTCAAAGTAACTTCATCAGGCCTAACGAACACGTGTTAATTGGCGGGGGTTTCACCAATGTATTCAGGGTAATTAGTGTTAATTTAGTGCCATGTCAAACTGTATTTCAGTGTTCATCTCATTTTCACCACCAGACACTTGGCGTCGGCTCACCCAAGTTGCAGCGGAAGCCGATGCCATGTCACTTCGACTTGACACTAACGGATCAGCAGCGTGGGGAGTTTGCTCTGTGCAAACCCCTTCGGTACTATCATGTAGGTTCGTAAACATTTCAATTGAAACAAGACTTCACACTACTGGAACATTTTGGAGTTTGCTCTGTGCAAACCTCTTCGGTACTATCATGTAGGTTCGTTAACATTTCAATTGAAACAAGACTTCACACTACTGGAACCTTTTGGAGTTTGCTCTGTGCAAACCTCTTCGGTACTATCATGTAGGTTCGTAAACATTTCAATTGAAACAAGACTTCACACTACTGGAACCTTTTGGAGTTTGCTCTGTGCAAACCTCTTCGGTACTATCATGTAGGTTCGTTAACATTTCAATTGAAACAAGACTTCACACTACTGGAACCTTTTGGAGTTTGCTCTGTGCAAACCTCTTCGGTACTATCATGTAGGTTCGTTAACATTTCAATTGAAACAAGACTTCACACTACTGGAACCTTTTGCTTAACGTACAGAGGGGTGGACCCGTGGCTAACTCACTTCACGAGGGCATATAATTTCATGTAGTTTCACTTATGACGTAGGACATATTTTCAACCACATACGACCACTGGCATACCGCGAGTGTCTAGTCCTTTTCAGCCAGTACGTAACACTTTTTACTATCTAAATGTCAATATGAAGTAAACTATCTGAGTATTTTCTTCATCGTTCTCCGAAACACTTAAGGCGCTGCAACTTCTTGCAGCACACCTAGTGCACCTGCGTAACTTCTTTGTAGCATGTGGGGAGGCTAAACAACTCCGTAAGTATTAGTTTCAGTGTAAGCAGGGCTTACGAGAAGGCCTTATAGTATCGTTGGTAGGTAATAAAGTGTAGTGTGTAAATGCACTGGTGAGTTTGCGGGTACAACTAGGAACATCTGACGGGTGGGGGGATTATAAAAGACAACCGGACCAACAATATTTTCACCAGGTTTGCAAATAAATGTTTCACCAGAAGTAGTGCATTCCTACAGAGACAATGCTCACAGTGTAAATAATAAATTTTCCCCAAGCCTACATAAAATACTAAAGGAATGTTAAGGGACTTAAGACTTTGTTCAGATATAGTATATGCAATAGCATGTCTAAGAAAATGCCTGATGTTAAAATACCCCAGAAGTCCTGATAGCAATAAGTTTTTAAAAACATGCTAATTATAATAAAAAATTTCCCAATGTTTCTCAGGATATGGTATGGGTTCAACATGGAAACTCGCATCAGTATAAAGCACTGGTATATATTATATATATGGCCACCATGTAGGACTATGCCCATTTAAAGTGATGAAAGGAAAGGCTTCAGATGGACCGGATGCTACGTTAAACACACTCCACAGGCAACGTCCGTTAGTTTTTATAATTTTGTACATAAAAAATTTAATTAAATTTGTTTTACGTACCTAAATCCATATTCACGATCTTATTAAACTTTATTTTATATTTTTAAATAATACTTCTGTTTACACTTTAAAACAAATTACTACTGCCAAATGTAAAACCGGCAGGAATTATGACAAAGACATAAAACATGCAACGTCAAAATTTATTCAGTTGGTATAATAATTTGGATCCTTATACCCCTACAAGACGAGTCATGTTAGATTCTTGGGGGGGGGGGCACCCAAATTTTTGCATGCGAGAATTGTGCTTGACGATTCTGCTGATCGGCGCGATTCCTCAGTGTCCTGTGTCGTGTCGTACCGTAAAACTAAATACAAAAATTTTTTAGGCAGGTGGTTGTGGAAATTCTACAAATTCGAAATGGTGAGAACCGACCCTTCACGCCACTAAAATCCTTCCAATCTACACTGCTATGGTCTTCATGTTTGTTAAAACAGCACAAAATATTCTGACATCTCTTCGACAACGCAGAGAAGAGAACTATTAACAGGATTGTCTCTGCACACCTAACTACCACGTTGCATGCCAAGCACTATTTAGATGGGTCTGACCTGGAGGCAGGTCACAGTACCAACCTGTTACTTATCTGTATCTCATACACACTTGCAACAGGCACTGTTAACAAGTACACTGCCAAACTATCATATACTAGATGTACCAGTTTGACATGCGCCAGTGTGTTGCACCTGATGTTTCATGTAATGTCAATAGAATTTAATTACTTCGTATATTTAAAAATTTGTGGTTATGTTAAAATTCAATTTCTTGGTTTTTATTTGGCAACAACACATGAAGTTTTCCATTAAAAATAAAAAACTTAGTTTTTGTTTAAACAATTTAGATTAGCTAGTTGATCGTCATCTCTGAAAATTTTTCGCACAAATTAAGTTTTTTTTTTGCTTGTTCATATATATACTTTATTTCATTGTGTCAGATACCACACAGTACACCAATCTAAAACACCTACTTGGTAATGTGTAACTAACAACATGCATGGACATGTTTTCCGAAACATGTTCGGCTCTCCGCACTACAGCCCCTCATGTACCCAACCCTACAGGTATGACAGGAGGCAACTTTCAGAGCCTTTACACCATAACTTTGGACATTAATTAGTTACAGTGTTACCACCATAGGTGTCTAGGGAAACATGTCCTTTTACCTGATTTCCCAGCTACAATCAAGCTGCACAGGCCTGAGCATATTTCCTTCTACTCCGAGCATTAATAAGGTCCGCCAGTTTACATTACTGGGACGCTACTCCCTCAGCGCGGGGGTAGATCGGTCCCTTGTGAGGGACCTTGGCCACCCAGTTGGTTGTCAGATTGCGGAGGCGAGGAGAAGCTAACCCCCTCCCCCCTTCTCAACCATCAAACATATTTTATGCTGCAAAGCTAGCATTCTTGTACAGGATTCCCAGGGTAGCGCCTGGGAGCTGTTTCCATAGCTGAATTTTACTCTCTTTTTCCCTGCCTGTACGGGATAAAAGAGTGTGGTGAAGTTGATTGAATTTATCAGCGCGGAATTTTAAAGTTCAGGACTTGTGAAGTACTGTCACGAGCTCCCTGTGAGAGAGCTAGCGACAGTTTGGTATAAAAAGCGGAGGTTAATAGCCAAATGAAGTTAAATTTTCGATATAAGTAGCTTTCCCATGACTGGAGTGGCAAGGTTTTATATAATTAAATTAATTATATGTATATTGAAGTGGTGAATTTAAGTTGCGCGAATATTTAAATCAGTGTAGTTGTTTCAGTTTCAGTAATTACTTCATATCTTATGAGTTAATGTTAAAAACCATTAAATAATCTGATTGGTGTGTAAATGCATGTCTGAATGTACCGTGACGAGCGGCTAAAAGTGAAGTAAAACATGTTAATTCGGGGAGGTCCGAGAGTGATATGGCTAGCGCGATGCTAGCGCCAACTAGTTTTGTTAAACGTGGTCGATTTTTGTCCCGGACCGATCGGAAAATTCCGGCCAGTTTCGGGGCCTTATTTCTATGAAATCGGGCGGTATAATTGCGCTGAAGGCGTGAATTTATATTTTTAAAGTTGTTTTGAACTATATTCCGTATTGATAATTATTTAGACTTGTAAAATTCGAAAGCAGAGCCATGAAAACACGTCACGTGAGTGAAGTTAAACAGTAATATAGGCCAGAGGGCTCTGATTGGCCGAGAGAACTTTGTGAGGCGGAGCTTATAAATTGCTCGAGAGATGGCAGCATGGTCGTTAATTTACCGTCAACAGCTTTTATTTGACACGGAAAATTTTTAATAAATTAAAAGCGGTTGTAATTAAAGTTATTAAATCGTCTTAAATAAATAATTGGAGCTGCAAAACTTAAAATGCTCAGTTGTGTACGACTAGAATATATACGCGATTATTTCGCTTGTCATAGTGATTAATATTTATGTAATGTGTTTCGGAGTCGCTCCAGTACAGAGTAGGGGAAATTGGTATACGAGGGTCTAGTTGACGGGCTAGGGGGCCGCAAATGACGCCATGGCTTCGAGAAGTAGCCAGGTTCTCTCATGTTTTTCTGTGATGTTGCGGAGTTTCAGTGTGTAGGGGTGGAAATGAGCCATGAGCGAGGCCAAGTCGCATGCTCTAAGGAATTCCATGAGTTCATGGAAATCCTGCATTACGCCTCGCATCTCTCCTGGCGAATTTCGCTGGCGAGGGCGGGACTGAGGTTGTGTATTTGGCATTGCAGGGGTGTCAAGAGGGGGAGCTGGTTTGTGAATAGACGCAGAGAGTGCCTGCGAATACGTTTTGCCGGGCTGTAATGTCCTGACTGTGAACCTGGACGGGGCAGGAGGTTGTTTTGCAGTTATTTTTGGGGCGATTTTAGCAGTAGTTCTTTTCTGCACCAAGTCTAGGAACTTGGGGCAGGCTTTTGAAAGAGCTGTGTGTTCGCCTGCGCAGTTACTGCATGTCGGCTTGGAGTTGGTATCGTTTATTTTGCAAGCACTCTCGGGGTGAGGGCCGGCGCAGTGAGGGCATTTTGTCGCATGGAACAGTGATTTTTGGTGTGTCCTAAAGCGAGACAGTTGCGGCATTGTGCCACGTCTGTCGGCCGTTTCTGGTATTGTCGGGGATGAACTATTGTCATATTTATTCTCGTGACAGAGTGCAGAGGAGGGAGAGAAGTGTTCTGCGCCGCCGTGACACAGAAAAAACGTTGCGGCTCCAACGTGAATTTGGTGGGGTCTGTTTGGTCTGTGATGCGTTTTTTGAATTGATAAATGTGCTGGATTGAGTATCCAGCACATTCCAGGTCTGTCTTGATGTCCGCAATGTCAGTTGTGGGGTGGAGGTCAAAAACGACTTTCTGTGGGAGCTCGGAAGCTTAACAGAAAGTAAAGTAATGGATGTAGTTCGCTTCTAGCATTGTGCGAGCAGATGTGAAAAAATCGAAGTTTTTAGTGAGGATTTGCGTTCCCCGAGCTGTGGGGAGAAGGGAGAACCCGTCCCTACTAATAGCTCGCAGTTTCTGAACAAATAAGTTGTATTTAGTGGCGTCAGGAACCACTAATCTGTACTGGTTTTGTTTTTTCTGTCGTGTTTGTGGTGCAGCCGTTTTAATAAGGTTATCCATATGGGACGTTCCACTATGGGGGTCTGCTACCTCAAAAGAGGGAGATGCCAAATAGTCTTTAGCAACTTTCTGACCTGACGAAAGGGCAAGTCCCTTTTCAGGGGTGGAGTAGAAAACCGAACAGACGGACAGAGCCACATGCATGCGCTCACATGCACCCACATGGCCCGCACACCATGAACTCGGCCATTTTCCGTGGTTTCCGCCTAACAGGATGGCCTGATCCAAGATGAGACTCCAATAGATCCTAGATCCACCTCTCAGGTACACTCCATTAACCTATTAACAATTACCCACTCTGGTGGATTAAGTCGTCATTCCTTCAAACTAGAAACACCCGACAATTAATATGCCTAGGTTAACCAATACGGATGCCCCATCAGGGCTGACCCAAATTGAACACCGGCTCGGTTTCGCACAGCCCACCCCTCGAGCTGATATAGTTAGCTTGCAAGGGGTTTTTGGGCAACTGCTCAGCTCTAACAAAATCCACAGTGTCAAGCCTGTGCATAATTTTGTTGGTGAATTCTGACCACGATGCTTTCGCAGTGCTGTCAGCAGCTTTAGTAGCTTCCAGGCCGAAGTCGAGGCCTAGGTGCGAAAACGTCCACCTCAACTGCTCTCGCAGGTCCTTGAAGCGAACACTATAATGCAGTGCATGCTCTATGGTGTCCGGCCCCAGACAATCCTCATCAGCTCTCAAGATCTAGATGTAAAGAGCCACTCACGAGGCAATCATCACAAAGTGGGTGACCAATGAGCCCCAATTCATTGAGTTTCGCCTTAAAGTTGCCATGTCCTGAGAAGTATTGCATCATAGAATGGGCCAGATAGACGTCATCAAGCTTCAGTTTCTCCCAGACACAGGGAATGACTGCGAAGGTCGTTCGCCCCTTTTCAGAGATAAACCACCGGCATTACCAATCCTTTGCAGTATCCTCCCGGGCAACTCTCCGACTCTCCGGGTCCAGTTGTCCTGTAACCTTTTCTAATGCGAGCCAACCCAGCTAAGCCACACCGAGATTCAGTGGAGCGACTCCAGCCAATACTATAATAGCACCCGTAGACACTGTATGGTATGCCTTTGTAACCGCAAGCAGTGTTGCATGTTGTGCACTCAACAGCTTTCCTTATGTGAAAGTGACCCACACTCATATACCACATAATGGAACCATACGTCACGATGGGCTCGAAGGCCCCTTTATACAGACCGAACATGGTAAGGTCAGTCCCCAGTTGTCTGGTGACATCCCCCTCAACCTATGGAAGAACCATAGCATTTCAACTTACATATGCCACATGTGGAGTAAAACTCAGCCTTCCGTCGAGTACACCAAGATGCATGTAAGGCCTTAAGAACTACAAGCAGGTGCCATTCAATTTCACTTTGGGATAATGTTCATAAACCCCTCTGAAGCATCCCTAAAGCACCATACACTTGGACTAGTCGAGAAAGCAAGCTTCACAGACCGGGCCCAAGTCGCAACCGAACACAAGATTGCCTCGCCTTCTGTTCCAACTCACACTGTGAGCCGCCAGAGACAACGACCAAACAATCGTCCGCATATCCAAATAGCCGGCATCCATCAGGCAACAGAAGACACAACAAGCTATGGACAATGCTACATTAAGACTGGCGATGTAACGACGTACTCAAACTCTCGCCATCAGACACGACACCCATATCAAAACAAGTCCATGTTAGTTTGGGACAGGTACTGGCAATATCTGTAATGGTCCAACTCTAGTCTCACCTGGCGGGGTGCAGTGCTGACGACACACTTGGGGGCGAGCCGACGTCTCTTGTTGGCGGGAGGTTCGCCATGGTTGGGCAGCCTGGCGCGGGACCGCTGCTCTCTGTAAGCCACTAACATGCGCCGGACTATGTTCTCTCGGCCCTGCTGGCGGGCCTGCACCATCGTCAGCATCTGAGACTGCTGGAACACACACACACACACACAGATATACGAGCATGGAAACCGGATACTCTAATTACTAAAACATTGATGCGGCTGCGTAGTGCGGGACCAGCCGAGTGTTAAATTATTTTGGTAGTTTTCTCGGCCATCTTTCACCAGGTCACTTTAAAAGGAAACACACTGTCCCATATTTGCCCGAGCCACATTTCTACTGAAAAATATTGTAATTTTCAATAACATGAACATTGCAGGTAAATTAAATTTTATAAACTCAACAAAAACATAAAAACACCAACACACTATTAATTTGCAACTACTTACTCGTGTAGCATGGTTCTCTCCAAAGGCCATAAAGGGTTTTTATTTTTGTTTGAAAGCGATATTGCGAAGGTATCCGAGATTCACCAAAAATAATTTAACATCCTTTCACTCGGCCAGTTCTCAGCCACAAAGTAGACAAGAACACAGAAACAAAATAGCGTGGTGGTTCCTTCGATGTGGTATGGCTGTTTTCTGCCTGGGTTCGCGGGGCTTTACGAACGGCCCATTTGTCTTTACTAGCTACTGCATGCTTCGAAGGGCTACTAACTGGCTAGTAAAACGCCGATAGGCGAATGGAGGTTCAACATTTTGTTGGCCAGTGATGCAATTTTGTTGACGTGTGCGGCTCTAGTTCTCGGTATACACAGCTCTCACATTTATTTTTAATACTCTGTGCTTCAGAGTCTCATACAAGACAGAAAATGCGATGTACCATCACATTTTATAATATTTATACTAATCACGTTATGGTATAGGCTGTTTACGATAAAGTGAGCAAATCTGAATTCAGCCTGCGAAAAAAATTACACCCAGTTAATTACGTATGTGCTACCTCTCACTGGTGTGCAGTCTGCCAGTTACGTTGGTAGCGAACTAAGTAAGATAATTAAGTTGGTTACTCTATTTTGCATTATGCAAGTATAAGCTATTCACGGTAATATGAGAACTTTTGAAAACCATATTTAGGATAATAGACTATATATATATATTATTTTAGCATTAGACGAATTCAGAGTGCAGTGGAAAATACACACTGTGCATCACTTACATGGCATTCTTTATTTTTAAAAGGTGGTTAAAAGATCAAAAAAGGCTGAAAGACACAAACTAGGACCTCAAAAGTGCTCACTTTACCATGAACACGATATACTATTTGGTATATTAGTAACACATTTAGTTTCCCAGCACTTTCATTTGACTGACGCACGAGTGAAATGAACACGTACCTTTTACATATGGCGCAAGGCTACAAAATTAAAGATTAGAGTGTATGCAGGGCTTTCGAAAACTCTTACTTAACTGAGAACAGCCTTTACCATTGAAACTTGAATTTGTTTTGTTGGAAGTAACACCGGGTAAACACTACACAAACAAGTTCCATAACAATCAAGCGAGTGAAGAGATTCGGGGTCTTGAGAGCTGATGAGTGTGATTGCTGTGTGCATGGAGCAGCGCTGGAATGAAGGGGCAGGGGAAACGGGAGATCCCAGAGAAAAACCTCCAACCAGCGGCATCGTCCAGCACGATTCCACATGCGAAAATCCGGGAGTGACCCGGTCGGGGATTGAACCCGGTTCTCCTCGGTGATTAAAATCAAGGGCAAGGGTATTAGGCATGCATTTGATTTTTATAGTCTGCCATTTACTTAAAATAGTTTTCTCTGTTCGTATACAGAGTGATTCACGAGGAATTACAGACACTCACAGGACTTATTCTTATCTCATTTGAAAAAAAAAATATGTCACATTCACGTGGGTTCAATTCCCAATGTTTACAGAGTAATTCTAAAACAGTTGCAAAATTACAAATAAAATAACAACCCTTTCAGAAGTAAATACAGGGATGCATTATTATCAGACATTGTTTACAGCTGAGCATCACAATTGCGCCTAACAAGCTTACAAAAGATGTTCAAAAATGATTCCGTCTACTTCCATATACTTGGCCGCACGTTCTATATCGCTGCACACGGCTGTCTTTGATTTCTATAGTGACATGCATGATGCGTGCAAGTAGTTTCTCCCGTGTTTGTGCAGTCCTTTGGTAAACAATATCCTTCATCCAACCCCATACGCAATATTCTAGGCATTTACAATATTTTTTTTTGTAGAAAACTCCGTTACAGAAATGCCTTCTCTGGATATGTAGTAGATCTTGCTGTTTCCACAATTATGAGAACATTTCGGTGATGTTATTTTTCAGCAGGTCGAAGCACAACCGCACCGGCACCTGGCACTTACACGTCGAATTCCTCAACAGTGAGCTTCCTGGACGATGGATCGGCCGTAAGGGACTTGCTTGCGGATCGCGCAGTAGGAGTCACAGGGGGTTAGGAGATATTATTTATTCAAAATGGCGGCGGGTACATTTGTTTAACCTGGGAAGGCTGTCTGAGGACGACACAAAGGTGGTGCAAAACCTTTAAATCCATTAAATACATACGATTTAATAATTAAAATAATAATCACGTAAACTAATAATGTGTAACTTACAAAAATTTTAATTTCGAAGATTTATATTTAAACTAACCTATAGGCCTATCTACAATGTCAGTCTAAACATGCTTCTATATTTATTTGATAGCATTTAATTCTTATATTTTTCATGTAATCTATCATTTCACATTCACTTTAGCTTCACATTTTTACGCATTTACTACCGGTAATAATCGGAGTTAACTGCCCTGCACAGATCTAATACGCTTTCAGTTATTTTTATGTTTAGTCATTACTCTCAGCCCGAGACGGGTTCCTGATGAGATAGCCTACAATAATTTATATCTGTTCGCCCAATTTAACGTACATTCAAAGAAACTTATTATTTCTATAATTATGAATTCAAGCTGAAGTACTGGTCTTGAAGTTTAATACCTATACATTAACTTAATTCTTTATCATTCATACTATTATTCATAATACGATGCATATTCTTCGTAATTAGTTTATTAACATACCTTGAAAAAAAAATGTCATTCATACTATAAAAATAAAATTAAATACACGCTATTTACCTGTAATTTTTAAATTGTGGTATGATATTTTATTTGTGTAAGTATATTGTTTCATGCACCTTGAATTAATGGGGAATTTGTTCATATATATATATATATATATATATATATATATATATATCGCCTACATACGGCATTTTCCACATGCTACACATAATACGATATCATTATCTTGTGTTGCAGTATTTCGCTGCATTTCTTAAAAACAAGATTTACTATAAATTTAAAAAAAAATTGTAATTCCTTATATTTTGATTACTTATTTTCATGAAACACGTTTCATGAATGACAGATTTTTTAAAATTATAACAATTAAAATTTGTATTCATTTTTTAACTTTACGCACATTGTTTATATGTACGTCCATTATAAATATTTTTTTATTTATATACATTAAAATGACTCCCAGTATTAATAAAGAAGTTACACTGAGGAAACTGATACGTTAAATAATACTTGCATTTATAAACTCGCAAGATATACAATATATAGGCACGCACCATTTAATGTTACCAATGGTATGTTTGGAAAATAAGTTTCATGTGTATTGGAAAAGTAACAAGTTTAAGAGATTATTATCTAATAAATATAAATAGATCAATCTCGTATGGAAGTAATGGATGAAAAAGATACGTATTTGTGCTGGATATAAAAGGAGTGGTTAAATTGAAATTTTCGCCTATTCTCATTTTTCACTTATGGCCGATTGCACCATTAACAAGCTTGAACTGAAATAGAATGATCTTGGTTTTGCCTAAATTTGATGTCGGAACGGAGTTCCATTAAAAATGCGTTGCACCAACGTAATCGACCGAGTTCCGATCGCAGATATTCTGATCTTCCCTTCCGCTGGTCACTTATCTCGCCGCTCAGTCTTCTATCGCTCAGAGCTCACACATTCACTCATCAACTCCACTCCTGGCCCAAAGGCCTATCGCAATATTTATAGCGCCAGCCCTGGCCGTCTGGATGGACAGGTTAACGCACTTCGAGTTACGCCGAGAGAACATGGTCACTAATCCAGATCATTCTTCGGCCAATCGCAGAAATGGATACAACCAGGGTCAGCAGCATGCACCGGATAAGAGATTATTTGTCGGCTCGTTTTCTGTAATTGATATGCGGTCACCGGCCAATCGCTTGCGCTGCCGCAGCTATCGTATAACAACTCTCTGTCCTCCTCTTCACTCGCTCGCTTGCGCGGCGCGGACCAGCGACACCTAACAACGTTTCTTTTTCCATCGTACTTCGAGTCTAAAAAGAAATAGAGAAACGTATATAAATCCACTTTCTATCCAACTTACCCCGACATAAATTATCTCACCCCCTTAACAAGTAATTTTTGTTTCGACGATTACGCCGAATAAAAGCATCTAGTTTGTAAACATCGAAGCAACCAACACAGCAAAATGGTTTTAAGGGGGAAAGAAATTTCTCTCTGATGTAATGAAACAAGACAGCCAATAGAAACTCTTCTTTCATCCGAACTACCGATCCTACAGTCTGAACGAAGATCAGAATTTGATACATTTCGCATTTGGTTCATTAACAGTATTATTTTGTCTCAGAACTGTCGTTTATATTATATATATATATATTACAATTTGACAAGTACAGTTCAAACGGTGCAAGAATTATACAGATAAGACCGGACTCCCAAAAACTTACACCCGTCCGTATTTCTATACCCTCACAGGGTTGTGGGGAAAGGGGTTCTGTATGGTAAACAATATTACGAGAGGGAAGGGAATAAGTACCAATTTGGTTTTAGGATCACTTGACAGACACCTTTTACGGGTTTAAAAAAATGGCCAGCAAAGAATACTTCTGGTTATGTATGAATATAATGTGAGGTAACCGATTCACATCACACAATTTTTGTTATATAGGCGTACAAAGTTTTGTTGAAATTTCGCGTACACTGACATCAAATATTTTATGGAGAAAATAATAATTTTCTTTGACAAAACAAATGGGCAATTTTCATCGGCCCTAAGTGTCACATTCAAGATTTTCAATAAAATACCTCAAAATATTGCCTTTATCAGAACCAATATAATTTATCACTTTTGAATTCAGTTTCCTGCGCTTAGTTTTAAAAAACAGCTGCTTTATGTGACTCGTTCGTTCATCATAACTGCTTCAAGGAACCTGGTTATGATGTCGATGAAGCACTACCATGTTCGAATTCAAATATTTGGTCATTTATTATCTGTACATTAGAAAGACAGTGAGCAACGCAGCGCTTCTAAAGACCATTCACACGGGTAAGTGAGCACTTTTGAAAACCCTCTCATTTGAAATAATAGTCAATAAATATATTTTATTTTAGCCTTAGACGTTAACTTCCGAGTGCGGTGGAATAAACACACTGCGTTTGTTAGTTACATTCCAATAATTATATAAAAATGTGGTTAAATGATAAAAAAAAATTGCTGCAAGTAAAAAGTAACTAGGGTCTCAGAAGTGCTCACTTTACCGTAAACAGCCTGTAGTGTTTAGTTGAGCCTTGCAGTACTCAATATTTCCATGTGTGTCTGTTACTTCGAAAATAAATTTTAAATAGTTTCACTTCATAAAACAAAAGAAAAAAAAATTTATTTACTTACTCTTTAAAGAAATATTTCATTTAAAAAAATGTTACGACGTTATTGATAAATGTTACGACGTTATTGATACAAGTTACGAAGTTGTTGATAAAAGTGGCAAACGAAATTATGCAAAGGTGATTCATCAATAGGATTATTGTCAGCCTGTTCCAGACCTGTTGCTTGCAGTTTTCCAATTTAGGTTTTTTCCCGCTAAATATTGTTTTTTTCCCCCCCTTCAAAATTCGGTTTAGCTGCATAAAGATTTTTACTTAGCTTAGCAAGAAACCCATTTTTTGTTCTGCTTACCGAGAAAAAATTTAGTGGGATAGCATCAAACAAAACAGCGACGAGTTGTTCCCCTATCTTCTCAGGATGCGTAAATTAACCCCATTGGTTCGGAAGAAACCTCGTTTTAAAAAAAGGTACTTCTTTTTTAATAATTTATATTATTGCTTTCATAAGCGCGTTGTGTTTGGATAGCAAGTTATAATTGAATTTACCGTGTGGATTTTAAAGTTTTATAGTAATAAGCTTTCTTTAATGGAAAATTACTTATTTTTATGTGGTTTCGTGGGATTTTCTAAGACCTGTTGGTCACATTGGTTGCTGCATGTTAAAATCAGACGTGATAGGCAACCAATAGGAGACGCTTTTGCGGAAGTACTTTTCCTCCATAAATTCTAGAAATATTTAGTTTCCCAACTTGGTCACGTGGTACCCTAGTTGCGTTTCTAAACCTGCTTTAACGTGTACTTTTTCAGAGGAACGTATAATCTAACCGTTAATACAAACTATTCTCCTCGAGCGCGCTAACTGCAGTTTGCTCTCACTACCACTTTTCCGGCAACTCTCCAGCCACCTGTTGGCGCTCAGTGGAAATAGTAGCTTGCCATTCGTCCGATAGATCGAGGCGTTCGGTGCGAGCGAGACCCGACACTTTGCGCAGTGACGCCAACTCAACTCGGTAGGTTTCCCACACCACATTTCGTGGATTTTAATTTCTACTTATTGGGTAAAATAGCTACAAATCCGCAAGTGGATAACGTAGTTTATTTCTTCAAATTATCGTTTGCGAATGTGTTTAAACGTTTTCTTCGAAGTAAAGCCATTAATAATCCATTCGCGGTTCCTTCGCACTTTTCTAAAGCCCTGCTAAGTTCTACATCCAGGACATGTCTCCGCCTCGTACAAACTAAGCTTAACAAAGACTGGAAAATCACCCCAAAGGACAAAGCACCGCATTCGTGCGCACTCCGTTGTAATATAATATTGCATGAGAACTACAGCTTATTAGGCGTCACCAACACACGTATTGAAAAGTGTTAAGAAACCGCGATCAGACTATATTACTGTGTGCGAAATTCAGAATTTTTATTTAAAATGTTATGGTAATGTGTTAAAAGCATACTTCAGCAATAGATATTCTTTAACTGGTGCCATTGCATTCAGTATGCTTATTTTATTTACATTCAACTATGTGGAAGCCGTACAGTTTTTATTATTTGTAAAAAAAAATCAATTATAGGCCGTTCACGATAAAGTGAGCACTTTTGAAGCCCTAGTTACTTTTTTCTTTCAACCTATTTATATCCTTCCACCACTTGTTAATGTAAACCCTGCCATGTGAGTAATAAACAGAGTGTATTATACATTCACCATACCCATAACCAAAAGTCCGAGGTCACAATGAAATGTATTTATTGGTTATTATATATGATGGAACAGCGTCAAAAAGTGCTCACTTTACTGTGAACGGCCTATAACATGCAAAAACTTCATTACTTAAGTTGACCTTTTATACCGCAATCGAACATAATATTACCTCATTAAGGACAGTAACAGAATACCTAATCTGACCTAAGAGAGCAATGTTTTCTCCCAGCTATCACAACTTACCACGTTTTAAGTATTTATATTCTATACTAGCTGTTAACGCGATGTCGTTCGCATGGACTTTAGGATTTAGTTACATATTTTAAAAATTGAAATAAGGCGTGAATAGTTTTAAGCGAAATGTATACATAATTTCTATAATCAAAACAAAAATATATTCTATCAAAGTTTAAAATATTAATTAAGTAGAATTTTAAAATGACGTTTTATGTTTCGATGTAAATTAACGCAAGTCCGCGACTTCGTTCGCGTGGAATTCTTCGTCCAGGTTTTATGGAGTTATTGAAATACATATCTATATAATTGGTTTGAAAGATTCTTACTTTATCATCGGGAAAAGTTTTATCGTCGAGTTCGTATTGGTTGTTTGATATTATTTTATTTTATTACTATTTTTTCCAAAAACTAATGAATCGTTTTCTTTGATGCGTATTATATAAATGATTATTTTAAAAAACTATTGTTGTTTCAACAATGTTTTTTAGACAATAATCCTTTTGCAAAAAAAATAATATATGAAACAAAGGAAATTATGCGAAAAACTTTACTTACTTCATACCTATTCGAGATATTGAGATGAAATAAAGAGCAGATTATATATATATAAACGCTATGCTATCTGAAAATATTATCACAGTCGATTCAGACTTTTCGGAGCCTGTTCAGGACAAATATCCAGGACAGACCAAAAAAAAGTTATTTAAGCTTCAACATTTTTTAAATAGCATATTACGCTTATGTATTAATATCAATTTTGAAATAACAGACAGACACTTCAATTTTATCTATTAGTATATATTTGTGAAGACAAACATGAGTAGTTCTCTCACAGATTATACCCAAAGAGATGGGACTTGCACAGATATCTTTAATCTCACCCCTTATTTGTAATACAAATTGAACAGTTCTGTAAATTATAAAAGTCTAGATTTTTTCGAAAGAAAATACAGAGTATTAAAACCATTGGAAACAACTGTGATTTAAAACTGTTATTTTTTAATTGATATGCGAAGGAGTAACTGCAGGTAGAGGTCGCGTGTCGTAAGGCGCTCTAGGAAACCATGTTCTATAAAATGGTCAAGGAGATGGGACCAGCTTGGTTCGCAATTGAAAACAGCTGGCACCGGGCTGCTGTCCGGCGCTGTGGGGAGTGAACCACCTCGACACATTTGTTTTTTTCTGGCGAGTCCCCAAATCCCGCTACGCCAGCGTGAGCACCTTCCCAGTCCTGTGTATCCCCCGACATGCATGTTAGTAGTTAAGACGGTTGGAGAATGGGATGCATCTCAGGGCAGTCCTACACACCTTAGGTCGGGTTTATTTATTATAATGGGATATCGCACTTAAGCAGGGTTGTTGTGCCATGGCCGCTGTTGTAGCCATGTGCAACCCCCGAAAGAAGGTTCTAGAAGGAAGAGCATCGAAAACCAGGAAGATCGGAAGGCCGTGGAAAATCTATGCGACAGTCGCGGCACATAAATGTAATTCATTTAACTGGATTAGGGTGGGATAAAGTAGGGTATTTGTTAGTTCGAGAAGAAAGACTTCTGTTGGTTTGGTGAGGGGTGAAATGAAATGAGAGCGCAGCTGGTGTGTCATGCGGGGGACAGAACAGCCCCCGCGCCGCAGGCTCCCTTGAAGTTGAGCCACTGTCAATACTGCCGTGTAGGCGAACCAGCACTGCAGTACCGACAGTAACTGAGGATGCAGGGCTGTCCTCTGCTTCTCGTTGAGTGCGTCGGAAAACCGGACAGCTCAGTCATGACACCGACTCCATCTTCGCCCTTCCACGGCGCCGATACCTAGATCTCCAATACTTGGATGAAGGCGAGGAAAGTTCTTCGGGGAGCCATCCCTCCCCCTCACCCATACGAGTCCTTCGGTTTTGGGAAACGCGAGATATACGGGACCTACCAGTGGTGGTGGCGAATCCGCTGGCCCAGGAGTGAAGGCTGACATCAGGGTGCTTCCAATGTCCGATGCATTCCAATCCATTCATCACGCATCCGCAGTCGGCAGTCCGGAGAATCCAGCTGTCACGATCGCTACACAAAGCGTTGTTCATCACCTCGAGATCCCCCCCCCCCCCCCCCCCTTGATCATCGAGCCACCTCTAGCAGACACTACTCTCCATCTCGTACTGAGCTGCCCAGGTTACAGACGCCCATGATGACGGCGCTCTCGCACCGACCAGTTGGTTCGCGGGCTGGTATTTGAGTATTCCCAGCCACCCCAGACCCTGGGGATCCCCTATACACCACCTGGGGGACGAGATGAGGTATAGGATAGCCGCTGCATCCAAGCTGCTATGGTCCTATGGCACTCTCAGATCCATCTCTGTTTCGTTGGTCCTTAAATCGCGGACAGATCCCAGAAAGTGAGAAGCCACGAGCGCGATGTTCATCCCACGACAGCTCAGCTCGATCCACCTCGATCCTCCCCTCCCCTTTACCGACACGCCCGCTGCCTTGTTGCTGCCTTCTTCTGGGAAGCCCATGGATTATTGATAGCTGCGGTTAGTCACAACCCCTCCTTCCTCCTGCTGGAGATTCCGTAAAATGTGGCGAATGTGCAAGAATATTCTGGGAATCGGGACACTCGGTGCAACTCGGGAATTAGCGAAATTTCTGGATGACGGCCTACAACTGTATAAATATCGCCGCGGTTCAGTGACCAGCAGTCTAGGCGGACGCCATCTGGCCGAGTGCGGCAGCGAAGTGCGGCCCGCGAGACGACCCCGGCGGGCGAGGTGTTCGTGGTGTAAATGGGCGAAAGGACGTTACACACGAGTGAGGCCTACTGTGCTTGAGTGTGCTTGGAGAATTCTAGAACATTGCGGACTGGCGGGACATGGACAAACTGAGGTGGAACTGAGTGGACATGAAATACGGATTTTATTGTAAATTGTGGAACTGTCAAATATGGACACAATTGATAAGGTAATTTAATAGATTTCGAAACACTGTTTATTGGGGCTGCTTTTAAATTATTTAATTTCATTGATTTCTTTGAGGTAATTTAAAATTGCGTCGATTGAAGCCATTAGTTGTAAACTAATAAGTGAAACGAATTTGTTGTGAGAAGATGAAGAGAAAATTTTGTTCGTAGTTATTGTAAATAAAATTAGGAAATTATATTTAACTCCTATTTAATTAAGGCCTCCATCCCTTAACGAACTTGGGTTACCCCACTGAATTTCGAGTGGGAAATTTTAACACTGGTTTCAGAAGTGGGATGAAGGGAATTTAGAAAATAAAACAAAATAATAATAATTAGTATTTTTAAACATCACAATATTTGTAGTAATAGGCCTAGGGATTGTTTTGATTTTTTTTATGTTAACGAGAAAAATGTCGGTAGATGTGGAAGCACTCTGCTCGCTCATGGGCAGTTTGAGTAGTCAAATAAATTGCAAAATAGATAATGTAAATAGTTAAATTAGTATAATGTAAATGATAATGTAAATTTTAAAATAGTGTTAGTGAATATGTAAATAATCAAATTATTAGTGCCAGTGAATTAGCAGGCAAGAATATGGAAAGTGTTAGCAAAATAGACAGTGTAAACGAAAATGTAGAAAGAAAAATAGACAGTGTGCATAAGAATATAGACCAAAAGATAGGTGTAAGCGAGTTAGTGAACAAGAAAATAGACTGTGTGGACAAAAAGATTGATCGCATGAGCGAGAGGGTGGACAGTACGAATTAAAGGATGGACAGTGTTGAGCAACAAATAAAACGAGAAGTCAGCGTCCTCAAGAAAGAATGGTAGGAATTCTTGCGGCAGCAAGGGCGACGACATGCAGGGGCGGAAGTTGAGTCGAGATTCATCAACACCGAGCCGACTAGTGCGGACAGCGAGAAGATGGCAAAGGTCGCCATCAGTGCAGCCATCGCAGGGGAGACGTAGCAGTTTTGTAGTATGGGTACGCCTCAGGTAGGGGTGGGTAAAGTGTCCACAATCAAACCCGCCTCCTACGATGGATACAGACGTTGGCGCGAATACAGGCACCAGTTCGAGATCCTTGCCGGCGTGAATAGCTAGACTGAACAACAGCGGACGCACTTCTTCGCGGCTGAGGGGAACTGCAAACGAACTGCAGGACCCGGCAGACATACGTGAGTACGACCGAGAGCTTGTTAAGAAGACTGGAGATGGTGGTAGAAGAACTTTTGAACTCTGTAGAGGCTGCGACACCTGACCATCGACGGAAGCGCCGAGAATTCTGGAACTGTGGAAAAGAGGGACACTTACGAGCCTGATGTACCAGGGGTACCACCCGAGACTAGTCGTCGAGGAACCGGTCAAGGGACAGCTGCACGAACAATTGGAACGGACAGCCACAGTAATACCTATCCAGATCAGAGACCCACCGAAACAACTGGTAACATCCTATTTGTGGGAACGAAGAAGGGTCACTATATGGTGCTAAGAAAAAGATATTGCAGTCGGACCGCGTTAAGAAGTCACCCTGCAGTTAATACAGGCGAGGAAACGAGAGAGGTTCAGTTTTCAGACGGAGTTGCATATATGCATCTTCAGGAGAAGGAAAACAGCCAGAGCGCAGTAGATGAGCATATCGCAGTGTCTAGGGGCATCAAGAGGAATGCTCGATGTGGTCCGAGAGTTGCAAACAATTCATTCAAAGAAGGATGGCTAGTGTGGCTGTATGAAATATAACGCGTCCGGAGTAACACATCTCTGTGCCAAGGATGTTGGGAAGTCCCTTACCAAATTTTGAAACGAATAAGTGACACTTCCTTCGAGATCTGTCGCTGGGACTTCTTGAAATAACGGTCTAAGGTTGTCAACATCGATCAACTGACGTCTGCGCAAGAAATAAACTATAACCATTTCCTTTATGCACAGTGTCAGGAACACTCATGCAAACGAGTCACCACCTGTTATGCGCAGATGTGTATCGATAGGTTCGAAAACATGGTGGTCAATTCTTGCACGTACACGACCCATGTTCTGTTGTCATTGTTATGCTTTCAACTGTGAACCAAGCTTAAATGTTATATATTTCTGTTATATTCTATACTCTGTGCTTATGCATTGTGTTTGTGAACCACCAATGTGGCTACACGAACACCATATTATATGGGAACACAAGCGATCCGTGAATGAAAATCGAGAAAAAATATTTCTGCCAACATAGTTTACAATCGCTTCTGTTTGCCGCACTGTCAAATATTTCCGCACATTAACAGAAATTTCCTTCGGAACTGTTCCGTTACATGAAATATCCCACGAACAATACTGGAAGCTTCAATGTTACATCCGACAATAAGGAATCATTGCAGTGGCGATGGAAAACAGCATAAAATTGCTTCGCGGGTCTTCTAGTGGGTTTCAGTTATCACCAGTCAGTTCAAGTTGATGCAAAAGTTTAATGTTTGGTGTCATATTGTAGGTTAGAGTCTGTACCACATTTTTGGTCCGAGTGTACAGCGATTTACCTACAGGGCTACCTTTGGTTAAGGGGAGCATAATAATGAGGAGCAAAACTTTTGGGAACATATAAAGAATATATTTGGAATACTAAATGAAAGGTAAAATTAATCGTAAATTTAATATGCCATTATATTATGCATTGGCATGCTAGAGGGGTGAAAAAGGGGGTAGAATTTTAAAATTTCAGAAATTTAATATTGTGTACATTAATTTTAGTAACATTTGTACCAGGTAGTATGAGTTTGTTCTACTTGCCATATTTTATTTCAAACGGATGCTCTTAGTTTCCTTGCACATTATTATGGTCTTTAAAAATCAAATTGTGAGCCTTTATTTAGACTGAATATGTATAGTATAAAGTCACCTTTAAATGTTCCAAAGCCACTGGAATGACTATCGAAAGAAAGATATATACATACGTGACCACTAATACAGTATTTGTTTTTCTAAATTAAAACATATTATTTTTAAATGAATGAAATGGTGACAGAGAAAACAAATTGTGGACTCAGTATTCTTTGTAAAAAACAAAATAGACCTACAGCGGAACTTGTCTGTCCACTCGATAACCAAGTTGCTGTGCATAGACAAGGAGGATACAAAGACACATTCGACTTAGTTCGCAATTTTAGAGGAGTCGATGCTTCACCACATCCAAGCTTAGAACTATCAGATGAACAGTGTATGAAGGTACACCATTCATCCTGGCACAAATCAAGTCGTCAACCATACAAGGTTTTAGCTCTTGACCGTGTAAAACGCCATTAACTAGCATCTTCTACAAGAAAGAAACCAAAACGAACTGCTACACGAAACCTTAGTATGTACATATTCAGGGGTAAGGAAAGTTATGCGGCAGAACATTCTTCCAAGAAGACAAGTCAGCCAAATAAATACAAGAAAATACTTTTATTGGGAGATGACAATATCGTTGCATGTTTTTCACAAGGAAATCTGGTGGCAATTGAAGCCATGTATCATCGGAATTGCTACACTGGATTCAGTAGGTGATATTGTCATATGATTAAAACCAAGGAACAAGAAAAAAACCTGTAAATGTGGAGGTTATGGTACAAAATGAGATGCTCCAATTGATCAATGAAGAAATCATTCCAGGTCGTAAAATATTGCCACTTTAAAATCTGACAGAAAAGATGGTAAATGGTAGAATGGTTGATAGAGCATGGTATCTAAAAAAAAAAAAATCTAACTTAGAAACCACCAGAAAGATAATTGCCGACGCATGTCTAACACCAGAGGAAGAATCACACACTTCACTGTTGCAGCTTCAGTATTGAGTAAAGCAGTTTTCGAATCATGGTACTCATTTCAGTTTCTAAGGAGCATTTTCCAAATATTGTGAAGAATAATCCATTCCAAAACTTGTCAAATATTTCTTCTGTCAAATCCTTACTGCACCCAAGTCAGTACTCAAAACAAATAATTCTAGAAAGGTTCTGTCTGTCAGCCAGTTTATCATGCTCAACATGAGGTCTCTTTTAACTCGCCTAAAGTGTGAAGCCCCCACTTGCAGAGCTTTTGGTCCTGCAATTACATACCTAAACAAGGCGCAAGAGACTGATATAACTGAACATGCCTTAGTGTTTCTTTTAAAATAGTCCTTCAAATTTAAGCTATGTTTGCAGTGACTGTTGCTTAACAAGAAAGGTCCAGCAATAACAGTGTGTGCCCTTACAATTTACACAAGTGTCTTTTTACACGTGCAGCTCTTGATAATGGATCATAATCCCACTTCCAGAACCGCCAGTACATATTTTCATGGAACAGGAATTTCTATTTTTCAAGTTTTGTCTTCTCATAAAGCTGGACAGCATCAACAAGCTCTTCAGTTCGACTACCAGAGTTCAAGAGTCATTCACTATAAGTCCTGTTATACCTAATTCGTACACATTTTTGTTCCACCTGTGACCAGAAATCCTGTCGCTCAAAAACCAGTAAAAGATATGCATTCACTGGTGATGAGCTCATGACATGAACAGGTCGAGCAGAAATGGATGTTTTAGGTAACTGAGAAAGTTAATACTAAATCAGAAGAAGACACTGTGCTCAGATTATGTGGTCGTCATACCATGCTACTAGATTAGATGCTGTTGGGTCATCAGACAAATGTCTTGAAATCTCCTTCCCCTTTTGGATGAGAAAGCAGCAACTCCAGAATGATCCGACATGGACTGCAGCTAGTAAAACCAACAGAGTATCTCACACCTACGCTCCCTCCAGTATTAGTACTAGGTCGACTGCTTTATGACATTGCAAAGAAAATACAATTGACCTACCCGAAAGATTTGTTGCAATTGAGAGGGCTTCACATTGAAATGGCTCTGTGGGCTACCATGGAAGATCTGTTACCAGCATCTGTATGGCCAGAAGTCCTAATGGAAGCATGCATAACGAAAACATTGGCAGTAGCCTACAGTGAAGACAATATATGCTTACCAAGATACTGTTACTGGTACTAACCATTTCAGAAAAGTGTTAGACAAAATTGGAATGGAAATGTTAATTCAAGATTGGTTATATCTTGTTTCCTAATAATACACCGGTAGTGCAATTGTGGCTGATTGTACACAAGTACGAACAAATACAACTATTCACACTTTCACATGGACACAAGGAGAACAAAAGATCAGAGTCATGGTCGATACTTTCCAAAAACTTGTACATCTATTCTTTGCCATGGATCACCATAATAATGCCCGTTGGATTCCTATCTTTATTACAGACCTACAAACACTTCCAGAAATGATCCGTGACGAGTTAAGCAGGGAATTGGGTAGTAACAAGAAGCAAGCATCGTTTGTCATTGATAACGATTGACAAGCACATGAGCAAGCCAATAAAAGGGTAAATTCAGTGTGTGATGTGACTGGACTCAAAGTCACATGCATTACTGAGCGCTGGATTGCAACTGCGCCAGAGGTTAGCTGTGTAATAGCATAATTTACAAATGCATGTTATGATGACAGTGAAGATCGATCACATCATCGAAGATTTGCATCTCAAATATGCTTTCAGAGACATGTCGGAGACCTGTTAGACGTTCTGATAAGCAGAGGAAATCCACTGAGGAAAACAGTACAGACTTGGTAAAAATATAAAACAAAGTATATATCAATGAGTCCGCATCAGCGTCTGTCCGTAGTCTGGAATGTACAGGACAAAAGCAGTATAGTGAATTTCGAAGATATGTACTTTTGCTCAAATGAATTGCGTTTGACAGAAACGACACAGAAATGAAGAATTGGTGGCACCTAATACGAGAGATGTAGCGATGCAGTTAAGTCTTTACGCAACAGAACCAATTTCAGATGCCTGCAACACTGATCACATTCGAATGAGGGGCCACGGCGGCTGGGCGGTTTGCCTGCTCGCCTCCCACCAAGGCGATATGGGTTCAATCCCCGGCCGGGTCACTCCGTATTTTCGCATGTGGGAATCACGTCGGACGATGCCGTTAGTCGGCGGGTTTACTTGCGGATCTCCCGTTTTCCCCCGCGCTGTTCCATACTCATATTAATCACCCTTATCGGCTCTCAAGACCTCGATGTTAAGAGCCGTCCAAAAGTTTTCACTCACATTCGAATGCAGCAGTTCTGTGGAAAGACTCGGGGATGTGAAGAGAATACCCCCCCCCCCCCCTCGGGCGATGTATTTGAACAGCATTTGAGAAGAAGCATGGTATCAAGCAAGGTTCATGAGCAAATGACAACAGCTGTCCAAGAACCAAGAAATCATGGCTGAACGGGAAAAGGTGGCAAGCTTGTGCCTATGTGGGCCATGTTGCCTTTTGCTAAGGATATTTTTACCTTTATATAAAATGCAAATACGCAAGGGATTGTCTACAATGCCAATGCATTAAAGCAAAATTCAAATGCACTTAAATGTGCCAGTGCAAATGTGAAACATGAAACTGCTTTAATTAATTAATATGCAGAATTTAAGTATTCTCCCAAATTTTATGTACGTAAAATAAAAGATTCGTATATTTAGTATTCATGTTTCATTAATGTTCCACTTATTTTAATTGTTATTTTATTTGCATATGTATATATTAAGCTGGAATTTCACGTAATGTGTTTAGCAGTTATTTGCATAACTATGCTGAAAGTAATTTTTTTGTGATTAGATGCTTATACCCATTTGAAACATTACTATATAAATTGCCAGTATTTAAGAATGTTACCCTTATCTAAGGCCTCCTAGCCACCTTTAAGTTAGCAATTCAAAAAATAATAATGTTTATATTGGACAAATTTTACCTTTCATTTTACCCCCTCACATATCATTTAATGATTTTTTTTTCATAATTCTACCCCTTTTTTTTATTCCCCTAGTGGCCATTTTTTTTTTTTTTTTTTTTTTTTTTTTATGAAGTTCAGATGAATTTTACCTTTCATATGATACCCCACACGTATTGCTTAATTGTTTTTAAACTATTAAGCTCCTTATTATGCCCCACCCTCCCCTTTTTTCAAGGGTACTCCTGGGGATAAGTCTTATTACACTCGGACCTAAAATATAGCACAGACTCCCAGCTGCACTATGACACCAAAACTTAAACTTCTGTTTACTCAGAATTGCAAGCGGGGAATATGCGGTTTTAATACAGGCGTTTGTTCCGAGAAGATGCAACTTTGTCGCTATGGCTTCAAACACTGTTGTAGATAAGAACACGGAGACTGGGCTACTCGCATCGGTTTATGCAGACACTTTTCAACGACCACATTTATGCTTGAAGAAACCGATTTATAAATTGGCAACAATATATTGACTTTAATTTCTGTACTGAAAAGTAAATTGGGTTGCTTTAAAATATCCTATAGTTATTTTAAGACGAAACTGCATACAATTGAGTCCCGGCCATAAGACAAATGTACAGAAAAAGAGTTCAGTAATAAAAAAAAAAGGGAGGAGAAAAGATCCGGGCATGCAAACTATGCAACTTTGCCGTTTTGGTAACTAGCCCAGAGACCCTTATGACAAGACATTCACGCCCCTTAAATCTATACCTTCAGACATCAAGCTACCTACTTATTGACAGCGATACTTCAAACACTCAAACCTTACTAGACACACAAAAATTACGTGTTTCACTTTACTGCAAAAAACTTTGATACAGATTTACACAAAAAAAAAATCCTAGTCGAGTGGTGCAAGTCAGCGAACGAGAGTTCATTTTTTTAATCGGCTTCAGGGCAATATATTTTTTAATTTAGAATTTTATTTTCTTTGTATTCACAATCTAACACTCGCATTACGAAAATAAAACATTTTACACCAAAATAAAAAGAAAATTACTACGAAAATTTACGGAAAACTCTGAATTTCTTCATCAATAACGAATTATTTTGTATATTTCAGTGTTGGAAATTTTATGACGAAATCGTGATAAATATCTAAGATATTTTTCATAACGCCAAGGAAATTTTCGTAACAGTGCAGTTGTGTAATGCAGTGACATAGTTCCGCCCCAGTGCACAATTTGTGGCGCATGTATTGTACTAGTGTACGACACTAAAAATGACTTGCACAATGGCTAGCATCAGATTACTCTGCCCGCCGTACATTATTGGGGACAAAGGGAACGATTACGCTAGTAACTAGTGTAGCAAAGAATGGGAAACAACTCCACACGTTAAAATGTCTTTACAGACAATATGACTCAAGGTTACCGTTAGCAAACTAGCATAATTACATTTAACTGTTAAACGGAGGAAAAATAAAAGGGCAGTATTTTTCGTATCAAACAAATATATTTAATTTATGTTTTAACAATTTGTGGAAATGCTTATTCGTTTGCAGCAGTCGATTTTTCTAAGAAAATACTCCGCAGACTTCATAGTTATGCGCTGTTCACGGTAAAGTGAGCAATTTTTAAGACCCTTCTACATTTTTCCTTTCATCCAATTTTTATCACCCTACTGCTTTTTAATATAAACATTGCAATGTGACCAATAAACACACCCTCAAAATATAATGCCTGAGGCTGCAATAAAATATGTTTATTTTTTGTTAATGCCTGGCCTTAAGTGCTCACTTTACAGTGAACAGCCTATACTTATTTTTCATGCGTTACTTCGTTTTATGTAACTGAGTGGAATAAAAATGAGCGAAAACTGTGTGTGTGTACCGGCAAACGTGGATACTGTTTATTTTTCGCCCGTATGAGACATATTTAAATCAAATTGGCTAGCATAACGAGCCTACAATGTGTAAGGGTCGCATCAAGGAGGGTGTATATGTCGCATCTACACCCCCCCCCCCCCCGCACTGACGAGAATGGCCGCACGTGCGCCCTTGATGATCCAGGAGGAGGGGGAGGGGAGAAAATTGCACGCATGTAACAACATGCTACTTTGTAATACTGAAATTGATGTATTTGAAAAAAAAACAAAATTCTACATAAAATGTTACCCGTTTAAAAAAACAACTATATTTGCATATGTGCCGATTTCATGGTTTCTGCACGTTTTAATTCGGAAAACTGTCGATTTTTTTATTCTAAAACTATACATTGTAACAGCCATTGTCGTACTTGATGGTTCTGTAGTTCAAATAAATAGTCGGCAAAAGAAATCCCTTGAACTACACTGCAGAAAATAGGCGTAGTTCATAATTTCGTCTTTATTTTATTTCGGGGATTCATACTCTGGGAGTTGTTTCCACAGCGCTATGAGGTCGCATTAAAATTACACAATTGTTAAATTTGTCGACATCCTAGTTTCAGTTTGGTTTCCATTATTTAACGCGCGAATGGTGAGGCAAGTGGATCCCGGCATGTTTCTGAAATTTGCGAGCATCACATAACAGAGTTACTGCATACTCTTCACATTCCACCCCATAAACAACGTCGCAGTCTGCTGAAACCATTTCACTTCGAGGTCACGAGCTTCCGGAACTTGGTAGGCGATAGTTTCATCTTGCTATCTGCTTGTTTGCTCATGAGCTACGAGCTTCGTCGATACCACGTACTTTATTTGCTGCGTAAGTAAGGATGACACCAAGTGCAGACGAGGGAGAACTCTCCATAACAGCGGGATTTGCACGTTCAGCGGTTCCACACCGAGGAGGAAAAGCTAACCATCTACTCCGCCTACCTGGGGGTAATTCTCGAGATCTTGCGACTTTATTCCATTGCGAGTTTGCTTGGAATTCCGCAATGTTTTACTTGGAGCTATTCTCGAGAGAAAATAATTTCGAAATGAAATAATTCCATTCGGAACCGCCCGCGTGGTGAGATTGTATTCCGCACGGGCTGGTAAAGAGATAGTGAATGTAAAATGGCGGGCATGTGGATGGAGTATTTACTAGCGAGATAACTGGAAAATTTGGAAAATAATGTTAGACGGCAGCGTGTGTTTAATGAACGTGATGATGCGTTTGAGTAAAGTGACGAAATATTCGAGTAGCAGGACCTTCTGCTCTTTCGTCATTTTCTTTTTTTAGCATTAGTCTCCATTGCAATCATATAACCTCTAATATCTTCACAACGAATAGCAAAACACGACGAAGACGAAAGGAGTACGTTCAGTATGACAAATAAATATGATGTTCGTATCGCTTGCAATCGACTCCTGACCCGAAGTTCCGAGATTGACGAAAAATATCACACAAAGATTCCTCACTTCGAAATGTGAACTCAAGAATAGCTCCCTGTCTTGTGAAGTAAAGGTTTTGCAATCAGAACAGTGAGATTCGACAGTTCGAAATAACCCTCTGGAGTCGGTTTCCGAAAAGTGCGGGAGCGATAAGGGCCACACTGCCTCACGCATCTAGTGCGTCAACGTCGCTAAACGCTATGAACTGTCGTGCAGTGTTCTCGTCACACTGCGTGTACCTATGGGACTTTCAGCGGTGACACTATTATTTTATTGGTGGAAAGTCTGTACGAAGGTTCCGAGTTATTTTGTTTGTTTCTGAGGCGTATACAGTATTTTGAACTACGGCGCTTTGAAAAAGCAGTTTTGAGCTATTTTGGAGTGTTCAAAAATGGTGTTTCTAATGTGCGCGATGTCTTTATAGCACTCAATAGCCCTCGGCTGAAGGGAGTGTTCTTTTCTTAGCCCAGCACATCAAATGCAAGTGAAACAGTTTCGCAGAAAAACGTGAATTTCTAACGCTCTGCAATGTAGTTCACGTACCAGAAATATAGATGGTGAGTAGTTTTGATACTCGTTCCAGTAACAGGTATTGCGAAGGAACAAGGAAATACCCGTTACTGATGCCACTAACATGTGAAGTAGAAAATATCTGATCTAAAGATGAGATAGGCCGATTTTTCATCTACTGTGACCACGTCGATACAACAGTGATGAACGTGTTCGTTTATATCTTATTTTAAAAAGACAAGCACTCATATGAATAAAATACTTTGTCAATTTGAATTTAATGCAAGAGAATTACAAATTGGTTCGAGGGCAAATATAACGATATTTCGGCATTTTTTAATATGAAGTTTCAACCTCAAATAATATCCACGTCGTAGACGACAGTCATATATGGTCAGGTGAGCCATCCAATATTCAGACACGGATACTGGTTTCACGCAGCTCGCGTCACGCCATATCCATTACACGAAAATATAAACGAACAATCTTATGTTACACGACATTCGTTCTACACAATTCGCACCCGTTCCTACTTTCTGATATCTAGTATTAAAACACACCACTCGTATTTATTATCATTTGGTCCCGAAAATTGTGAACGGGAATATTTACATACGGACTTCAAGTATTTGATTTACTGTATTTTAGGAACAAAAAAGAAAATATGGTACTGACGACATCACTTGCTGGATATCAAAAGACGAAGCCTTCCTTCTAAATAACTCTGGTATCTAACTTCTCTATACTTGATCCAACATCAAACGCTATATTACTTTAAGGAGGTAGGGATGTCACAGGAGATGCTCACGATGGTGGCTAAATGAGAAGGATCATTTATGAAAATATATATCTTTACTATAACAGACTAAGTAATAGAACAGAGAACATTTACATTACAGAACAATAGGATACAGTTACATTACAGAACAAGGTGATTACAATCACGTTATTAATATACTGAAACAGTAGTTAAACAGGATTCACAATATAAGCAGCTATGCCCTACCCTCTCCGTAATTATTACAAAGGGGGAAAGGGATGATGACTCGTTACCAGAATAGCTCCCTACTGCAAACGTGTTTATGTTCACTCACTGTTGTAGAACTGGCTGGCCTCAGAGCTCCTCTGGGCCCAGGGTCATCTGCTTCCTTCATCTTCGGCCTGCAATCTCACTCACTAGTATCTCGCCTCAATACACAGTGACGAACTGGGGGGGGGGGGTGCGGTACCACCATGCGGGGGTTCCTTTTATAACTGTGCCAAGTAGGGCATGTTCGTGAAACCACTGCACTCCGCACGACCTTGGGCGGTGTAGCGATGCCAGGTTATCGCTACAACACGAGTGTTTGATAGGAATGTTCTGATAGTATGAGTGAAGGCTAGCATGGGATTGAGTAATCTGTTGGTATTGTGTGTTGGTAATGCTAGTCGTAATGAATGGTCCGATGGTTAATATGTCTTGTCTGTGTGGTGTCAGTTTTGCTGGTAATATTTGATGGTATGGGAATTGCGATTTGATGGTTATGTTTATTATGTTGCAACATGTGCCATGCAGGTTAGGTGAAATGGTCTATTGGAATGAGATTTTGTTAAGGTTGGATCATTGACAATGGTACAGTGTATGGGCATTGGTATTATTTTAATGTTTGTGTGTTTTGTTAATACATGATGAATTGTTTACCAGAGTAATTTGTTGGAATATTCCATACGAAAGCTTATATAATTGACAAGTGTTTGGTATAACCGATATGATGTAATGGAATGGATTGTTAAGTAGTGTTAGGTTTTTTAGAGTAATACAAATTAGAATATTTTGGCAAGAAAAATGTGTATAAATATCTGTTGGACATGATTTTTGAGGAATAAGGAATGAAATTCGAAATGGATTCATAATAACGTCTGTTAGTATGGTTTCCTAGGAGTATATGTGGGGGTGTGAATATGTATGTATATGCACATGTACGAGTGTTGTTGTGTATATGCACATGTACGAGTTAAATACATTTCACTTATATTTAACTGTATTTGTTTCTAATTATAATTAAGTGTATCTCTAAGATGACAAAATGTTTGCTAGTATGGGAAAATATCTGGTACGAGAGGTCAAAATGTTTTCAATGAGGGGATAAAATGTTTGCTAATGTGGTAGAATGTTTGGTAGAAGGGGTCAAAATGTTTGCTATGAGGGAATAAAATGTTTGGTAGGCGTTTGTGCGTTTGTATGTTGACGTGGATGTGTGTAATAAGTCTATGTAACTACCTACAACAATGCTTGAAATAATTAAGCTCTGATTCTATGTAAGAGGGCTTGGTTTAGAACCCTACACAGGAAAAATAATTTCCAGATATATATTGGGACAGCCGAGAAGGTTTAAGAGTTTCATGGAGCTTCACTTCCAAGACAGTGATAAAGACGACACTAACAGGCATGCCTAGTGCCTCACCAATCCTACGCACAAGACAGTGATAAAGGCGACACTAACAGGCATGCCTAGTGCCTCACCAATCCTACGCACAAGACAGTGATAAAGGCGAAACTAACAGGCATGCCTAGTGCCTCACCAATCCTACGCACAAGACAGTGATAAAGGCGACACTAACAGGCATGCCTAGTGCCTCACCAATCCTACGCACAAGACAGTGATAAAGGCGACACTAACAGGCATGCCTAGTGCCTTACCAATCCTACGCACAAGTTGTGCAGTCTTTTTTCTGTCGTGAAGCTGTACTACGTGAATTAGATCTATAACAGTGGAACTTTAATAAACAACATGAAAGCCTACAGAATAAACTATTTCTATATGTTTGTAATATTCTCTTGTCGCTTAAATAATCTACATAGTTGTGCTTTGAAACTGTGATATGTGGCCATTTTTACTATTTTTATTCTCCGAGAAGACAATCTAATAAAAGCAAAAAAAAAAAAAAAGTGCCATACATAGTTGTTTTCTAACTTTTCTGCTAAAAATTCACAATTGTAGAACATTCACGCAAACAACTATTTCACAGAAAATGTTTCCGCACATCATCTTAATATAAACTTTTTTGTTCTGTAATGTAGTGTAGGCATATAAGCATACAACATGTTAGCATATTTTCATATTATCTGTCAAATGCATATACGCTCTGCGGGTTTTTACACTTAATCTTATTGCGGGGGAGTAATGAATTTTACAATGAGTTGAGTTGATGTTAGCACTGTATCTGAATTTTTGGATGATAGAAAACAAAATACATTTCAATAGTGTATGTCTCGATATATGATCTCTACTTTTTAAGCTGGCGCAATGCAAAAATATTTATACATCTGAAAATAGTTGTTTTGAAGTAACATTTGTCGCATACAGAATTTTAATATTCTTATAAAATGATACCCTTATGGATATATGGAGAGAATAAAATATTTACTTTTAATATATAAATATTGATTCACATGCTAAAGGGAATTGTATTGCCTTCAATTTATTATGAAAAAAGTTACAAATAAATTAAATTTTGAAGTTTTTACAATCCTATAATTTAATTTGTAAGATTGTGTTAATATTGACGAAAACTATGCGAGGGGTTGCATTCTCTGTTGGTGTGTGGTGGGCAGGGTTAATGAAAGTTTTTAGTGATAACATAATGCGGAGACACTCCTGCTCGGGGCAAGTATTGTGTGTGGCTGGTCGGTCGTTTTTCGTACAAAGACTGAGAAGTCGCCAGTCGCGTCCTTTCGATAGATTCTAGAAATAGTATTGTTCCCCTACCCCCGTACCCCTCCACTTCTAGGTAGGCGCTTTCACTCTGCCGTGAAGAGGGTACACATTTATTACTGTATAAATGTTAACTCTCGGGAAGCAAGCCTGAAAAAATTGCACAAGTGATAAAATATATACTTATTTAACGATCAAAATGTTTTTATGGTTTTAAACAATAGTGCTTATAGAATAGGTCTGCATATATGTTTCGAGTAGTACCAGGCTATGTGTGTGTGTAAATATTTGCTCGCAATACACATATAGGCCTAGTAAAACACTATAAAGGCTGTCCACGATAAAGTAAGCACTTTTGAAATCAACATTGGAAAAAAAAAATCACTGCTCCTACCTGCATGTATTTTAACAGGCGCCCTGGAGAACATGCGCCCTTAAGCTGATAACGATGGATGGAAAGTAGTTCCATATCTTAATGTCGAATAAAAAGTTTTTTGCAAACATTTGTGATAACTTTAAGTATTTATTTCGATTTCTGTTATTTAATGCATCAAAGTGTTAAAAATGACAAAATTATTAAATCAGTTCCTTTCCTAATAATTTCACAGTTTCTCTTGGCCGACAAATGAATAAAGCGATTAGGCCCTTGGTAATGTTAATTTTATATAAGGTGGAAAAATACACTAAGTTTATACAAGTAGACCTTAAGCGGGACTTTCAAAAGTGCTCATTTTGCAGTGAACAGCCTACCCAGCAAACACAACTTGTAGGCAAAGTGTCGGCACAGTGTCGGCCCGATACCTCTACTGTCGGCAACATGCCAGAATATAGCCATTTGACAACGGTATGACGTCTTTTTTGAGACAGAATGTTTGCAGTTAGAAAAAATACAACTTCGGCTCACTGTATTTTTTTTTATAACGGATATCACCTAAATTATGTCTGCGTGATATCTCACAGCCAACATGTCACCAATAGCAAAAATAATATTCTGGCCCGATTCCGATATAGCATCTTTATTTTTTCGGAAAGCTAGCAGTCATCTTATTTATTTCGGCACGCTAAAATTTTCGAGACATGGCTCTTTATCACAATAAAGATACAAATATGATCTCTTTTTGCCGACAAACTTTTGGAAAGTGTTTTGAATAGTCAAGACGTTAGTCATTTTTTGAGACCATGTGTTAACCGTTATCATTTTATTATGATGTGTCACGTGGTAGCCCATGGCATTTTTTACTTTGGAATTTTTTTTCATTTGTACAACCATCCGACAGATATATTAAAAACTAACAAAAAAATTTTTGTTTGCAAGCCTTTAAAGAAACGAAGAAACAGTTTTTAAATAATCAGCGTTTTAAAATTATTTGTTATATTGTCATGGAATTGATACATTCACTTATAAAAATTTGTGTCATGATAAATTTAAGATTACTGGAGAGTATCAGCAACTTGCCCCGTAGTGTACAGATTAGCATGCTGGACTGTCAACTAAAGATTTTCATAACGTATAATGTGTTGAGAAGTAAATTAAATGAATATATGTAAAGAGGAAATAACACTTACTACAATTTCTAATCGAGAAGTTAAGGTCTTTTCCATGCTTATACTGCTTATTTCTGGACATCATGCGCTGCAGGCCCGGCATCGTAATGGCATCCAGCCATCGCTGGACCTGTCTCTTGCCGCCATCCAGCCGCCGCAGGCCCAGCGTATTGCAGCTATCCATACGGCATAACACAGCGGACCGGTATCATCTAGCCGGAGTTCGTCGGCTATCTTTTACCGGCCCGTACTTTTCGTGTTTGTTGGGTACGCACTTAATTTACATCGTCGGGAAATAAAGCAATGCACAACTCAGTGAACCACTTTCAACTTTGTCGGGTGTTTGTAACACGAACTTTTGCATTACAAAACCTTTACCTCATCAGGAATCGAAAAACGTTTTTAAATCGTAGTTACTCCCGTTAAAATATATCCTCCTTATGTAACATTCAAAACGATTAGGGGAATAAACAATAGCGATTTTTTCAATGTGTTTGCATTTTAATTTTATTACTAAATTGTATTTAAAGAAATTATGTCCATTTTAAGCACTTTTAAATCAATGCAAAAACATCTAAATTTAAAAAAATAAATAGTCTTTCTCAAAACTAACTCGGTGTGTAGAACACATGATATCTGTTCAGGGCCTCATGAGTAAATGGACAACTATAACATAACGACAATTCAAAATGACTTAAACATAAGCCTAATTTTTTTATATTATTTCCCTGGTTCCTCTGGTTGTTCACCTTAACTCCACGATCCTTTATTTCTACAGCTTTTGCGAGAATTAATTTTTTGTACCCAAACAGGAGCCGATATTGTAAAATCCTCTTACAATTTTATTACAAACTGTTTTTATTATGCAGTCTAACTTTTCCAACACAGAACAGTGTATACATTTATCCAATTAAGTAATTAAGAAAAGTTTTGTTCATTTAATAATTAGTTAAAATTATACAGTTTTTTGTGTTGTAAAAATTACACTACATAATAAAAACAATTTGTAGCAAAATTGTAAGAGGATTTTACAATATCGGCTCCCATTAGGGTACAAAAAATCAATTCTAGCAAAATCCATAGAAATGAAGGATCATGGCCTTAATCTTCCTTCAAAAGACTCTTGGAGCTGAGATATATAACTACACGCTCTACCTTAGCACTCGTAATATCATGCTAGCTCTACCTTGAATTTAATTTCCCAACCTTGTATGTAGCGCGGGCACGCTAATCTATTATTCTTCAGTGCCGCACTTCTTCGCCCTGTCAGACGGTCTGAATTATGGTATGTCACTAGAGCAATCTAACCAGACAAATACAATAAAAATATCTAAGTAGCAGATGACCAGTACATCACCACTTGCTTGATGGAAAGAAGTTTAGTGGAAACGTATAAAACTGCATACTTCAGACATTACTATATGTTAAATGTTTCACATACTAACAAAAAAAATTAAATTATCTTGTCGGGAGACGAACCAAGGACTAATTTCTCGAGCCGACTGTCACTTCCAATTTCTATAGATGTTTCGACAGCCTATGGGTATTTAATTTCAACTTAATATGCAACTACTACTTACGTATGTTTATATTCTACATGCAAATATTCTCAAACATGTATTTGTTATGTGAATAAACACATTTTAGTATTTTTGACGGAGTATGAAACAAGGGCTGTCTCCTTAATCCTGAATTGTTTACCTCACAGTCTCGTCAAATGTGTTTCAACTCAATATGCAATTATAATAAAGTGAGAACAACATCAACAAGTGATGATAGTCCTGCAAAAAATGAAGCCATTTGGTTTTAAAACTAATATTAATAAATTATTATTTTCCACGTTATATTTAATGCCTTCCACGTTAACCTTGTATAATTTCACTGCAGGAGATTGGCGCAGACATTTTTTTGAGTGTGCTTACATAATAATTGAAAAAATTATGAAAATAAATGTTGAACACACAATTCCAAGAATATTTTTGTAATTGAAGTAACGTAATTAGTTTAAAAATAAATTATGCTAGGTAAAATTGATAGACATTTTTACTATAGATGTGTGTTCTCCCGACAAGCCAATATGTACAGCGGGAGAAATGAATAGTTAAGCAGGAGCCGGTGGTTGACTGGCATCTTGCTCATTCCTTGGGAATGCAAGGCAGTTGCGAGGATAAACTTGCTATTGTCTGCTCTGGATGTGTTCAGACACGGTAAGGCTTTCATTGTCTTGCATGTTGGTGGCTTTTGCTTTACGAGAAATGCATTATATATCGGCATGGCTTCAAATCCAAGGTTACATGTCAATCTTAGGACAATCTCGAGTGTAAATCCTCTCTTGGCGCCTCTAAAATAGTAATAATGTATATATCTATTAAATATTATTTTATCAGAACAAATAAGTACACAACTTTACATAATACGTAAATGGGCAAGTGTTTGATTAAATAACCCACTGCTGGATATGCATCTCCATGCATAGTCTCTTGCTACATATGCAAGCATGTGATTAAATAATGTAATTAAATAATCTATTTATTCATCCACTCACTTGATGTGAAATGATGTACGCATCTCTCGTAGCAAGCAGTATACTTGTATAATCGACACAAAACTTACATAATAATTGAATATGTTTTACATTAAATTAATTAATAACCCGAAAGCGATACAGATTGATTACATTACAGTGAATATGCATGTCACGCATGCAAAGATTTCAAAAACTTCCAAACATACACTGGCAATTTTCTAAATAAAATGCCTGTCTATATGGCTGCCAGCCTGCAGAAGTATTTGTGTTATGTATTATCTAAAATATGGTTAGTTGAGATTGATCTGTGATGAGTAATGTACTTTTTAGGTATTGTACCTATAGGCTATTCATGGTAAAAAGAGCACTTTTGAAAGTCCTCTCATTTGGAAAAAACAAACAGTCAATAAATATATTTTACTTCAACCTTAGACGTTAACTTCCTAGTGCGGTGAGATGTACACACCGTGTTTATTACTTACATGGCGATATTTATTTAACAAGATGGTTAGAGGAATAGAAATGACTGAAAGGAAAAAGTAACTAGGGCATCAGAAGTGCTCACTTTACCATGAACAGCCTATAGTAATTGTTCATTGTGGTATGTAATAATGAATAATTCAATAATTCATTGCTGCATATGTAGGGTATGATGTGTATGTTATCAATTTTGTTATTATAGCTTCAATTTTTTGGAAACTATGGCTAGCAATGCTTATAAAAGGGCTTAAGACATAATTGACCCTATCGATCTCGTGCACATCGGCGAAAACGTGTATGTTATGAATTTAATGACTTTAGCTTTATCGGTTCGAAAATTATGAACGACTATGCTTATAAAATGGCTTAAGGCATAATTGAGCCTATTGCTCTCGTGTTCATCGGGACGATGTGTATGTTGTGAATTAGATGACTATAGCTTCAACGGTTCGAAAATTATCAGTAACTAGGGTTATGAAAGGTCTTAGCGACACCAGTGCTCCCAGTAGACAGTGACGACGTAAAGCGACACCAGTGCTGCTAGCAGTCAACTATAGAACTAAGGTGGCGGCAGCTCCACACCATGTTAGAACTCATCCGTGCGCCGGATGCCAAAGAGTGAACATCTATAGTCCCGAAATGTCCCTTGGGCCAGTATTGCACTGTTTCAACCAATATCGAATCACAGCACAGCGAGTAAGTGGGTTGTTGTGGGGGTGAGCCGGAATTAACCTTGGACATATAGCATCAATTTGTGATCCCTCCCTCCAAAACACTTTTACATGTTAATCAAATGGCACTTGTGTCACTTTAGCTCCCATGTGAACCAGAACCCGCATTACGCTGATGGCAGCACTGTGCAGTTAGGTCAATAAATCTGAAAAGGTCAAAAAAAAAAAGTGTATTTTATAACCTCTCCCGGGGAAACAAAACAAAGAAGTTCTCCCGGCTACCTAGGCCTTTTTTTTCCGCGTTATAGACAGAGAAACGCGTGAACGATAAGGCGACATTGTCACGCGCATCTAGCCCGCCATCACCGCTAAGCGTAAGTCTCAACTTGCGTGCAGTGCAGTTCCCGCCTTTGCTGCGCGTATCTATAGAACTTATAGCGTTGACTAATACATTGGTCAACGTCTGTTCAATGCAGGGTCCTTTTAGTAGTTTCGCATCACATCTGACGCACATATTTTGAGATACAGCATTTGGAAAAAGCTACCTAAATTTTGTAACAATACAATGGTAATCCTTGTAAAATGTATTAGTTTTTACGTACAAGGGACTTTTTTGTAACACAAGAAGGCAAATTTGTGTTTAATGTATGTTAGGTAAACGATACATGTGAAGTACGTAATAACTGACGAGACTTTTAGAAACATGAATATAATTTGTGTGTACCTAACCTAAAGTTCCAAGTTGGGAACCCTGATGCAACCAGGGTTTCGTTTTTTGCGTGAATGTAAATGGAATATCCGCTCCCCACTTTTCTTTATACATAACATTTTCTTCCTAGATAAAAAATATGATTTTATTCCCATTTATACAAAATCTAAATTTATATACAAGCCCATGTATAGTTTGTAATATTAGAAATGTTTGGTTTATATATTTTACAAGGAATTTCTTTGTAGTCCTGAAAAGGATAACTTTGACGACTGAGTTTCCAAAGATTTACCTTGTAAAGGCACACCCATATTTTACGTGTAATGGTTTCAAGTTTGTAAACATTTTGAAACGACCATCGACCAATAATGCATATAAATTCAGAACGATCATCAAAAATGTTTAAGGTATTTCCAGTAGAATGTCAGAAACCTAGGATTTCAGTCTCTTCCCCATGAAATTAATTATCCTATTACTATAGGGAATTGGCATTGCATTGTACCACAAACATACAATTTAGCGCAATAACTGGTTCCTATCTTGAAATGGAACTTTTCCTGGCCCGTTTAAGTACTGAACATAAGTGTCTCCACTGGCAGGTGCTTCAATTGTAGGCTTTACCTGACACATTAGAACCAAATCAAAACGTCTTTGAAGTTGCTCCTGTCTCATGCCTCCTTCCTCAAAACGTGCTTCTTCCAGATTATCCCAGTGCAGCATCAACCTTGGTATATAAAGAGTTCTATTACGCCTCCGATGGAAATGTGTAAAACGACCCAGGTCATTACAACATCGTCAATATCTGATGGCCCGAAGTTAATCGTTGTATGGAAATACGTTGCAAGCATTCAAGATGCATTTCCTACACACCGTCTAGCATGGCATCATCTATATTTGTATTGTTTTTCGTATGTATGGACTTTACGAGGGAATGATTACAAAAAAAAAATTGTGCAGTCCAAAAGCCTCAACATCAATGAACTCAAAATTAAATATTATATATATATTACTTTTACATTGTTTCACTTTCATTAAAATTCATTTTGGTCACACGAACGTAAGTTATACACTATTTACCAAAAAATAATTGGGCACCTGTCCACAATGTTTGCTCGGTGGTTGTCACCCCGTTAGAATCTCATAGGGCCACCTCTTGTGGCTATAACAGCAGCCACCCTGTCTGACATGCTCTCTACGAGTGTTTGCAGGACATCCATGGGGATTCGTCGTCATTCCTCTTGCAACCATTCCACGAGTTGAGCAATGGATTTTGGCCGCGCCTGACGAGCCCTCACCCGGCGATCCAATTCGTCCCAAAGATATTCTATAGGGTTGAGGTCGGAGCTCAGGGCGGGCCAGTCCTATCAGCGAGCATTGTTGTCGGCGTACCACTGCATAGTAGCCCTTGAAACATGGCACCTGGCATTGTCATCCTGGAAGTAACACGGGTCCATTCCGTAAAAACGACATCATGTTGGGAGCATTTAATTATCCAGAATGTTACAATAGGCCTCTGTGTTCATGCTACCACGGACAAACACCAGTGGTCCTACGCCAAAGGCCGTGAAAAACAAGTCAACTGATGTATTGAATCACCTATCTTCATGGGTGCCCAATTACTTTTTGGTACTTGCTTGATCAACCACCTTGCTCTGTTTCTCTTAATCACATTTTGCTTCTTTGCCGTATGTAATAATAATTATTATTATGTATGCGACAGGTTGCTGGAGTAGGAATTTTGGCTAGGTTTCTTTGTTTCTCAATTTCATTGGGGTCACACGTACACACCTAGATCCTTCGGAGCTTCTCCTCCCGCAGCCCTCGTGAATGGTCTTAGGCTTGGCGGAGCACTGAACACCGGTTTCCCACTGGTGTTTGGAGTTTCTGCGCCAGGATCCTTTAGGAATGGTACGGTGCAGAACAACTTGTAGCATGCTCGTGGTTATTTACCACCAAGTTTCTTCCCTCCTATAAAACTGGTAGCAGTAGCTCGTGGTTGTGTACAGTGCGTACCTTTCGTGCATGCCTTTGTTTGTGCATGTTGTGTACCTTCCCTTTTGTGTGCGCCTTTTGGGTTGGTGATGTATGCATACACATGTTTTAGGTTTAAATTTAACACACATGCATGTTTTAAGGTTAAATTTAACATAGGGTAATTTAAGTGTTCGTTTGTCTCTTGTTATTTTGTCATATTGTCTGCCATGGCTGCTATTGTGCCAGAATACCTTGTCAAGGACGACTGTCAATAGTGAGTATTATACCTGAGAACACTGCTAGGTCATTTAGGAGAACTTTGCGTGCTGCCATTAACACTGACACCCTTATTGATTTAAATTATTTAGCAAATAGGCCTATTGACATCGAGTTTGAATACCGCACATGTGCTTCAAAAATAATTTCCCTCCAGGAAATGTCTGACAACATTGACAAAGACTCCAGTCCTTCAGTCTATTCTAAACTTAAGCAAAGGCTCACCCATTTGAGAAATCGAGCCCAAGATTTGTTAACAAAATGTTCTGACCAATGTTCAGAAATTCAGAGTCAGTCCTTTAACAATATCGCCGCTCAGACGCAATCCCTATTTGAGGCCGTTGGTCGTTTAGAAGCCGATGAATCACAGAAACATTTATCTGACGTTCAAACCACTACGGCTGAACAATTTGCTTCTCTTGGTGTGTGTACTGTGCCCACCAACATTCCAGATCTAACACCCACCCAATTTAACCTAGTTGGTAACCCTTCCACTTCCAGCACAGTATCGCACAAACCTTCACCATAACTTCACCATATCTCAATTACATCAACTATTTCACATGTTAATACTATTTTTCACACCATGCCACGTATGTCAGCTGCGGTAGTGCCATCTGGGCAAAATTTAATGTCGCCGCCTTTCGGAAAAATTGCCCATCCACTTGAAAGAATGTTGCGTGAATTCCCCGTCACCGATGGATTGCAGGTGTCCAAATTCTTTAGATTTTTTTTGGGAACTATTGTTAAACTACACCAGAGCAGAATGGTGACCGATGTGCAGATTTTGGAAACCATTTATCCCTTCACGCAGCAACTTTTAAGTGAAAAAACTGGACTAGCTATTTCTTAATTTGTCATTGTATGAAAGCAACATTGTTAATACTATTTTAAAAGGTTTAGAACATCGAGAGCGCTCCCGTTAGGTCTTTGTTGGTAAACCTGACTTATTTTTGGAATAGACAGAGTTTGCATCCATTCCCAAAATATTTGGTATACTGGCCAGAAACGTGAAACAAATTTTGGGCAGGGCTGATTCCTAAAGATATAAATTATCTATTTTGTTGCAATCCCACCACAAAAAAAAAAATTCCAAAATTACAAAATATGTCGAGCCATATAAAAAATTTAGAGGTTCGGCATGCTCTCTCTTTGTAATGATAGATTGAATTTAAAACGAGTTTAACAAAGACTGCGACTTGATTGCTGTAAAGTTGAAAGATTCACACACATGCCCAAAATAACGGAAAAGGAAGTGGCTGGACTTTCCTGAGGCTCTCCTCATCTCGGGGAACTCTGCCGACGCCAGCATAGGTGTTACTTGATCATAAAATTGGCATCAAAAAGACGCAAGGCGACTTCGAAGAAAATCTGCCAGGACTCGGCAGCAAGGTAGCGAAGTGGCCTCATCACAGCATTTTCCGACCGAACAGGCCGACCACCAAAGTGGTAATACTCTATTAAAACTGGATAGGCCTAATAGCCAGTGATGATAATATTTAGTATCACGCCATAACGAGTAGAAAGCAAGAAGAAATCTATTCTACAGGATGTGTGTCCGAAAATACCAGTGACAATCCCAGATATCGAGTAGCCTGACACAAAGCTAGTGATACTATCCTTTTCAATTGTGCGGTATTTTACATTAATATCACGAATACTTAAAATTACACTGGCAGAAAGAAATTTGATATGAAATTCACAAACCAAATACGGGCTTTTTCATTAGATATTTAAATAGGTTGACAATAGCTTAACCTGATCAGACAAAATTCTGGTCACCGATATATTACAAAATGAAAAAGTAACGAAATCTTGGAAAACTCCTAGCTGAATGAACAAAATTACAGAAACCGCGACTAAAACATTATCTAACCTTGCTTTTACATAAAAATAAGCAATAGAACTAGGTGCTGGACAAGAAAAAAGGCAGCTTTGCCATGAAAACTAAAAATATTCCCTGAAGAAGAATAAAAGGACAAAAATAAGCGAGTGCCTACACTAATCTAACAAAAACAATTTTCTGAGATTTTTTGCCCTAAATATACTATGACACACCCCACTAGCCAGTAGAAAGGAATATAAAAGCACTGAAGCAGTATGCTAGTTCAGTATAGTAGAAATCTACAAAAACCTAGCAAACAAATGCGAATGATGTCCGATGGGGAGGGATTATACGTTATTCATACGTAACTTGGTATGGGATATGCTATTCATTTGTTTGAACTATAACACCCTGGGACTAACCGCAGCTAGTGGGTTTCAGCACAGGTAGGACTGCACAGTGATAATGAATATTTGAGAGTAGGAGGGAGAGCGAGTTTACTGTAGTTATTTTATTTTTAAGTTTGAAAATAATCTTTAAAATAGGCCTATTCTAGGGCTGTACGAAAGGGTCTTTTTGTTAACTACCACAAAAAAAGATAAATATGTTGTTGGGTTATGACACACGAAAGAAAATGGAAAAAACTTTTGTAGTGCCATTAATGGTAAATGCGTAACAATATGCTCCTAAATATTTCATTAAAGTAAATGTAAAAAGATAGACATGTATAGATTTCATAAAGAAGACATGTTTCGATAAAATTCTGCAACTTAACAAGATAGCCTTTGCCAACATTTCAAGTCAAGTTACAAGTAATTATTTCAGGAACATGTAATTAATAAACATAGACAAGGGAATACCCACACAAAACTTTTCATTATTCACCTAAACGAACATTTGACAAGCACTAAATATTCAGTGAAATTCAAATTTCATTTCGCTTATATTTTCATAAGTACTTAGCATTGTTAAACAATGATGGTTCGAGGATAAATCAGTTTTACTCTTGCACCGTCCTTTTAAAATAATCTCGTAATTACATTTTTTTTTCCACAATTATTTTGACATGGTAACATAGTTTCTCATTCCTATTGTATACTGTATCAATAAAATATTCCATTTTATTTTGTGATTTTTAAACCACACATGTTAATGTAACAAATAATCAAATTAAATAAATAAGTTAAAAATATTTTAAAGCTACTTCACAATTTAAAAAAAAAATTAGAGCATTCTTTATTCACATCCACGAAGCCATTTGTGATTATTCACGTCACGATAAATTTTCCTTTTTATTTCCCTGCTGCCTTGTTGATGACGGCTGATTAATTACTAAGCCATTTGTTTTTTAGTTCAATTTTCCTCCTCTAGTGATAACAGAAAAATGTATAGCTTGTAAACCCGCCACATTTATTCTGTTCGTGTTAAATTAAATCCAAATATAGTGAAAGCAGCATAGCGACAAACCTGTGAATGCTGAGTTATCACACCAGCCTGACGCCGCGTCCCGGAACAGCTTGTCGTAGGATGGCCGCCCCTTGCGTGCCTCCCCCCACCTCCTTCACATGCCGTAACAACGTGTCTGCCACCGGCAGATCTGCGCATGCGGTAGCGAGGCCGTCCAGCCTAGCGCTACACAAGCTGCTAAAGGCAGTCCACGATCAAGTGAGCACTTTTGAAATCAAGCTTAGAAAAAATGTCACTGCTCCTACCTACATACAGTTTAACAGGCGCAACGAGAGACATGTGTCGAGCAAAGTTGGTAACGATGGAGGCGAAAGTATTTCCATACATTTAAGTCCAACGAAAAGTTTTAGCTAGCCATTTACAATACATTAAATTATTTCACTCGCTTTCTGTAATTCTTAATGCATCGAAGTGTAAAAATGAGCAGACTTGCAAAACATTTTCTTTTGTAATAATTTCACTGTTTCACTTCCCCGGCGCATGAATAAAGTGATTAGGCCCATGACAATGTTAATTTTACATAAGGCAGAAGAATACACAACGTGCATACAAGTAGATCTTCAGCAGGGCTTTCAAAAGTGCTCATTTTACCGTGAAAAGCCTATACACTAACATGCCCTGCTCAGTCGAGGGGATCAGCCTGCGATCGCTAGCAGAGCAGAAAGCTCGAAGCAATCATAACGTTTCTTTTAAATTGAGAGCATCTGCAACATTAAACACTATTTACTGTAATACACAGATAATTCGGTGGTTGACAAAGAGGGGTGGAACTGCCGCTGCCTGGCATTGCAGCTATATTAGGGCAATGCTCTGCATACTTACCCCATGTTACGCACATTATGTTGAAAAATACATTATCGTCTACGTTATTACTCTGGAAAAAATAATTATAAGCTGTTGAAGGTAAAGTGAGCACTTTTGATGCCATAGTTACTTACTTCACCTTCAGGCCATTTTTTAACCTTTAGCCATGTTTTTGACATAAATATTGCCGTGTAAGTAATTAACACAGCGTGTATATTCCATCCAACTTGGAAGTTAATAAATTTATTGAATACTATTCCAAATGAGAGTGCTTTCAAAAGTGGTTACTGACCGTGGATAGCCTGTATAGGCTATGCAAGGTCAGTAACCACTTTTGAAATCTACTTCCGAAAAACGTCGCCGTCATTACCAACGTACATTATAACAGTCGCAGTAACTGGCACGCGCCCAGTAAGTTGGTAATAGTGGAGAGAACGCATAGACTAAATATGAGGTAGACCGCTTATTCGTCTTCTGCGCATGTACTCAACATTGACCTACCCCAATCCTACAAAACTGCCAAAGTCACATGGTCAACAGTGATGAACGTGTTTGTTTGTATCTTTATTTTTAAATGACAAGCACTATTATATTAATAAGATACTTTTACCAGTTTTAATATAATCAAAGTGCACTACAAGTTGGTTAGAGCAAGCATACATTCATCTCAAAGCATTTGTTTACGAATCAGTTTTCTAACCTAAAATCCAAACCACGCAATTTCCTCTTAGACGTGTTGGCAGAAAAGCAGGTCAATGTTGGGACACGGAGATTGGTTGTGCCCCAACCAGCGAGATAGCTCTACCTCATCTTTAGTCTGCGGGGACGTGGTTCAATGCTTCAACGTTAAATTAAAAGTGTTAGGCTCACGCTTGTGAATTATAAAATTATTAATTTTGCTATCTTTCATTTACTGTGTATAACTGCAAGGTTGACCGGATTTGTAAAAATATTTTATTTTCCAATAATTTCAGTGTTTTGTTTGACCCACGTATGGATTAAGTGTACAGGACGATGGCAGCGTTAATTTTACACATGGTGGAAGACTACTCAATGTGCATACAAAAAGATCTCAGGCAGTACTTCAAAAATTGCTCAGTTTACCCTAAATAGCTTTCACAAAATATTCCTAGCGGATCGGTAAACGCGCAACCAACACCTGCCTGTCACTTGAACCTGCTCGGTAAGTGCTGTTCACAATAAGATGAGCACTTTAAAATCAACTTTAGAAAAAGTCACCACCCCTTCAAAACTACATATATTTCATCGGGCGCACTGAGTGACATACGCCCAGTAAAGTTGGTAACGATGGAGTGAAAGTAGTTCCATATTACAATGTCGAATAGAAATTATGTTAGGTACCCATTTGTGATAACTTAGATTATTTCCTTCGCTTTCTGCTTTTTTTTTAATACATCGAAGAGTATAAGTGGGCAGATTTGAAAAATATTAACTTTTATAATAATTCCACTGTTTCAATAGACCGACGCATCAATTAAGTGGTGAGGCCCAAGAGAATGCTAATTATGCATATGACTGAATAATACACAACGTGCATACAGGTAGATCTTAAGCAGGGCTTTCGAAAGTGCTCATTTTACCCTGAATCGGTGTTCTAATAATGAAAACACTTAAACGTGTTCCCCTTGTACCGATATACGAAAGGAAGGCGAAATAAACTTTTATGAAACATGCGAAACTACTATAGGAGCCTGCACTGAACTTTCCTTCAGACCTTTCAATAAAGGAAAATGACACGTACACGAGAACACTGCACGCCAGTTCAGTTCACAGTCTTGCGCATAGGAGCGAATAGGCACTTTATGCGCGTGGATTGGTCGACCTTATTACTGTAGGCGGCGCCCTTAAAGAGTGGCATGGACTAAAACATTTTCTGTGAAATAGTCGTTTGCGCGAATACACATATCTAGGCAAATAAATTCTCTGAAGATAAGTTTTTTTTGTCAGAAAATAATTTTTTAAAATATATCTACAGTCCATTCCCGACTGGAAGAGACTTGAAACGAACCTTTGAAAAATCACCCTAGACGTAAAGTGTCAACCTGTTCTTTCAATAACTTGTATTCCACAAATACATAACACTGTGATTAATTCTAAAAGTACTGTATTTTATGAATAAATGAAACTTTCCTTAACATATTTTATAACTTGCAACATGTATTTCGTATTATATAAGAATTAAAAACTACAGCAGCGGTGTATTGGCAACGGATAGTACGGAATAGTTCTCAGTTCAAATATTGTTACAACATAGTTTACTGGCATGGTCTTTGTAAATTAAATATTGCTAATGAAATATTTCAATCTCTGGGTAGCCCCGATAGAAACATATTTCATTGTTACAATGAAAAATAATAGCGCAAAATAACGTGCGTAGGCCGTAGTGACGTGGTGTTTGATTTTTCGACAGACGAAACTGTTGGCTGGGGCGGAGCGTATATCTATCTATCTATCTATCTATCTACCTCTCTCTATCTACCTCCCTCTCTAACTCCCTCCCTCCCCCCACCCCTCTCTCCCGGGAAATTTCCCATCGCTAGTAAGCGATAATGATACATGTTTAAAATTTTAGCATATTTCATACTTATTACTATAAAATAATAATTTTTCAATTTGGAATTTACCACTGAAAAGAGATTTTATAGTTTGAATACTTAATTTAATACATTTAGAAGTGATGGCGGGTGGCTGGCAAATCTTAAGGTTGGCAGACCTGTCGAGTGGCTACATGACGAGGTGTTTTGTTGCTGTGTGCTCAACCAAGTATTGATTTCTCTTCCTCCGAAAAATACTTCGAATTACCACATCACGTTTGCAGACGCGTTTTTTTTTTTTACCTAGGCAAGTTATTATGTTGTGATAAGTCTGTTTTTCCACGGCAGTAATAAATACACTGTTACATATGTTGCGTGTGAGATGGCGTAGCTTGGTCGTTAAGCTTGCCCTGTGTGGGTGCGTAGTTTCAAATATTTGATGTGCGCTATTTATACGTTTTTATGACGAAGTTAATTATTTACACACACGTCTGTTTATTACAACGTTGTACCTTTTCCCTAGGTGTTTAGCAACAGTCCAAACAAAATACTAAGCCCAGTTCGATTAATTTCAATAACCCTAATAAACAGTAAGTAGCAGTACATAGAAATATGAGCGGAATAAAAGTTACCGTACGCTTATTTGTGTGCATGTTCACAGCTATATTTTAAGTTTGTATGACAAGATAAACAACACTAGTTGTGTGCTTGGATTTAATGTGCCTTTCTCGTTTGGTTGTTCCTTCGTTTTAATATTTATTCCAACTGAGGCCGTCCTTTTAAAGAAATAACCCAACACACATCAATAACAAAAAGGTAAATACTACATTTCTTTACCTCGCAGTTGTAACAGTTTTAAATACAGTCACGGCAAAATATTAACGTGCATTACATGTAACGTGCTATATCGTGGAAAACAAATATGTTAATGTACAATAACCGTAAGAACTGTCGTCAATTCAGGCATTTTTAAAAAGTCATGTAGCTGATCTAAATAATGTTAGAGGCCTAAACAAACGGAATGGTTTTTGGAATATGACAGAAATCTTTGAAAAGTTTTAAATAGTAGCAACACATTTGACAGGTATAAAAGTATAAGTCACATTTCAATGTTTATGTTTAGGTGTAGCGAAAGTATACGAACACATGTACACACACAATGGAATGTAAACATTGACTTTGGCAGATGCTACATGACAATGTTTGTTTACATTTGGCGGAAATATACGACACGGGCCTGCAAGTAGATGTTCAGCAGGGCTCCGAAAAGTCTCTTACAGTCGGGAATGGACTATAAGTAATTAAATGCTTTGCAAATAAGACTTTTTATCAGAAAAGATTTTTAAAAAATTATCTCTGCCCCTGTTATTTTACGTTTGTCGCGTATTCTTGGAGAAAAAATCGCGAAAAAGGTCAAATATCGCATTCTTGAAGCTTTTCTACACAGTTTTCTTAAGCGGCAAGAGAAAAGTGCAAATAAACGGGTGTAGTTTAATCCGTGGACTTTCATCGCGTGTAATACAACCCCACTGACACAGATATAATTTGCACAATACAGGCCACGCTACAGTTGATTTAGCACATAAGCACCACAGGCACAGACAGTAGAATACACGTATCAGCATGACATTCGCTACAATCACGCACAGAAAGTATGGTTATACGCTACAACTCCCGAGGGTGTGCGCCTTGCGCGAACAATCTGAACGTTGATACCACAGAGTTCATGTGACGATAAAATTACTACTAAAGTAGTGAGAGTGACGTAGCACTGAAGAGTTCGGCATAATATGAACAGAAGTTTGTTTTGATTGAAATTATTATTGTACGAACAATGTATGTTAAGATGAACAGTATAACTTATTATATTTCTACAAATTAATACACGAGCAGCAAAGTATTTTTTTGTCAATCAAATGTTACCAACACGCGCAAGCGCAATTTACCGAGAAACGTTTCCATTCATTTTCAAATCTGTTTTCTGTAAACAACCGTCGTTACTCGTGTGTGCGTGCGTGTGCGCGTGCTAAATCAATCGCGGCCTTAACAGCGTTACGACGGACACACTGCACGCCTTGCGCGTAGGAGCGATGAGGCGCTAGAAGTGCGCGTTAGTGTCGCCCGTATTGCTCCCTCGCTTCTTGACCTTGGAAACGCAGCTCCATCCCACTGATTCAAGAGTTAGTCCAGTCTCATTTTCTGTCAGTTCGCTGTAGGCGCGTTTACGTGTATGTCAGCAAATACATATCCTGGGGATATAACTTTTGCCAGTAAAGAAAAAAAAAAAAACACCTAAGCCCGTACTGTTTTCTTTTATCATATTCACAAAGAAAAAGAATAGCATTTTTAGAGCTTGCGTACACAAGTTATTGTAGAAGATTGTAAAAAGGCAGAACAGCACAATCAGTTTAATATATGTGGGCTTTCACGATGTGTTGCCAACAGTATAGCGACATTTAAACCTTGGGGAGACAAAGCGGCGTAAAGTGATAAACATAGATAACTTAGCGACTTTCTAGCATGCCGCTGGCACCCACTGGAAAAGCCACTGATGCTTTCAAACTTATCGCAGCAGAGTTAAGGTTTATTTTTTAAAGCTTAAATACTATTTTTATTTGTTAATATTTTTAAATTGTTCTAATTTCGTGAACACATAATTTGTTCGACGACCACGTAATTCATCGCCTGCCACCAAATACTGCTTACTATAGCTACCATCAATATCACAACAGCGACTGCGCCGAGGACAGCAGCATGTTCAGAATACATCTATTAGGAAATTAATGTCTGATTTATTCACCCTTCTGACTTGATCCCCTGTTATCATAAAGGTATATTTTCCTCCCATTAATAGTTGAGTAGTCGTTCTTGCCGTCTCTGACGGTTCTTGCCGTCTCTGACGGTTCTGATTTCTGGACCTTGGCGTCGGGGTTGCGTTGTCATTTAGCGTGTGTGCTGTTTGACCGCATGGCGAGTTTCTGGAGTTACGATTTTTGGATACTTTGTATTTGGGAGAGAGTGTAGTTCGTGTTTGTTCGCGCTTTTCGTTGTTTTTAGAGAGTTATTGTACTTCTGGCTGTACAAACTTCCATACTTAAACCACGCATATTTTACGCCACATTATTAGAATGAATTTAAAAAAAAAAGAAAATTAGTTGTGTAGTGGAATGTAGCGGAATTTTACTATAGGTGTAGCGAGATCGCTTCTTTCCATGTTGACAACACTGCTTTTACGGCGTGTAGTAAAAGTGGCGCACTTAGATCTGATTTGCAGATGAAAGCGCGAGTGATGGGCGAATGGAGCTAGTGATGGGCGAATGGAAGCACTGCACGTGCTCTGCTGCGCCTTATACAAGACAAGGAGACCAACAGGTATAGGCTGTGAGCACTTTTGAGGCCCTAGTTCCCTTTTCCTTTCAGCCATTTTTTATCCTTAAACAAATAGATATTGCAGACTTGCCAACTCTTAAAGTTTCCAATCAGTACAATGGATAAAAACTATTAAAACACGTTTAAACTGCCCGCGGCAATTTCACACACACTAATATTATCATTCAATTTCAAGTAATAAAATTTCCATAATTTCACAATGAAAAAGTAATATAATCTAACATTTGTTCAGTGTTTTAGGCCAGAAACTATGATTTCTCGTAGACAAGACAAATATCAACGAAATGTGTTGGTTTAGTATGACGTGCAAAGCAAAAATATACTTATTCCTTGCCTTGGTTGAAATATACATTAATTTAAGATAACTTCCATGCCATTAAAGTATTGAGAATCCACTTTGTAATACACAAAATCCCTATTCTGCAATGATTTAAATTTTAAAATGACATTTAAAACAAACTTGTATACCAAAAATGTGCATATACTAAAATGTCAATTTTCGAACTAAGAAAGCTTACAAAATTTTATTTAGAAAAACAAGCATGCATTTTTTTCCTGGATTAAGTCAGATAGAGGAAATGTGGACATTATTTATCGGCGGATGAAAACAACACTAGCAATTCTATCGCTACCTGAAGTAAGATTTATTATTTTTGTTTGTGGTTTTGTTTTTGTTTTTTTCGCATATTGCACACACAAAACATGTCAAATAAATACGAAATACGGCCGCAATGTATCCTTGTTAAACAGCTGCTCTATCTATAAAGAAATCAGTGAGTGTAAACAAATGCTATGATCAATGTAGGTTACCATTCCAACCTACCTTGTTTCTGTTATGGCTGTCATACTGCTGAGCCTCCATTAATTTTATTGACAGCGGATTGGATGGGGTTGGGAGAGACTTTAGTTTAAGTCTTTCATGAGACGTCGTCGTTTTTCACCTCTTCTTACGAGACTTCCAGTCTTAATTACACATTATTTGAATGGAAGAGTAGAAAATTTGCGTTATTTTGTAAATTTGATTTGGTCGGCATCAACTGTGATGTCGACAGTCACTTGTTTAACACTCGCGGCAGTACATTATTATATTAACAGTGAAATATATTTTTATCTAAATTTAATGCTTAAAATGAACATAACATTTCTACAATTATCATTGTAACGCTACGAATACGTTAATAAATAAGAAAATTAAAATATAACGACTTTTAAAAAATGTAGTTGGGAATATATAAACAAAGCACAACACTCACTTGCTTTTTAAAACATGCCTCGTATTTTATGTACAGTTAGACCTAAGCCTATTTGTTTTTTTTTAATCATTCTATTTACGCATTCACATGTTTTTAAAGTAAAAACGAACATGGCACTGATTGTCATTTTGTATTTTTGCTCACATCCGCTGAATATAAATTACCAAATACGTCACGGCTTCAAATTATTATATAACCGGTCAAGTTTTAACCTTACCAAAAGAAAACGCGATAAATATGTAGTTACAATTCGAATATTAAACACGCTTGAGACGTAATTTTTTTTGGCGAAGTTAGTTTTCCATAGAATAAGCGTGTTATGCCTACTTTTACACTGCAAAACAGAGCTGAAATAATGGTTTTATAGGCCACGTAGATTTCAAATATTTTAATAACCGTTTCAAAATACAATATTTACAATACACACTGACTTGCTGTTTGTAATTCCTAACTCCTGAATACATGTTCTGTTACAATTCTTATTACACGTTTCTCTGCCATCCATGAAACTTAATTAGCAGATTCATGAAATAAATACGACATTTCACCGGCTTTCCGAAACTAGTAATTCAACTGCAGAACGAAAACACCGTTTCTTCGAGACAATTGGGAAAATGGCGGACAAAGCCATTCACGTGTCGATAATATAACATTTCACGCATCGAACAAATGTATCGATATGCAAGACGCAATACTCGATATTGTCGATACTTCCCGATATCGAGGCATCGAATAATCGAATCTAGTAAATATCCACTCAAAAAAAATTTTTTGTGTCGGAATTCTGAAAAAATCAAGGTTTTTCGTAATATCGTAAAGAGAGTATGATTTCCGTACATTTTACGGAAAAATCGTAAAAGTTGGCAAGTCTGATGCCATTTAAGTAATAAACACAGTGTATATGTACCAATGAAGTTAACGTCCAAGGCTAAAACAAAAAACATTTATTGACTATTATTCCAAATGAAAGGGCTTTCAAAATTGCTCACTTTACCGTGAATAGCCTCTATATCTGGCCCAGGTACTTCATGTCCTTAACATGGCATCAGTCTGCGTGCACAAGGTCCCACTTTCTAACGATACTGTTTTAAGAATGTCCACTGAAATCCCATTCTGGAGTTCCCTGACTTTTCCCTCTTCTCCGGTAAGAATATTTGCCATTTTCCTTTACCTATTTTCTGCACGGAAACCTTCCAATACCATTTTTTTTTTTTCCCGCGCTGACAGAGCAAATATGTTATCGTTGAAGTTGAATTAAATTACAGTGCAACAGACCGCGCAAGCATAGTTTTTTTTTTTTGCTCATAGACACGTGTCGTGATACACGCTACTGACTTCACGCGACTACCCATTACAAACACACGAATACTTTATTTTGTACGCATTAACCCCATCTCACTCAGCAAAGACGTATTATTTCCAGTTCACAAAGTTAAGAATTTAAATCTTAAAATGCAATTTCTCATTATTAAATTATTCTGTATTCACACAACAAACAACTTTTACAGAGTAGCAATTATTTACATTCTCCCCGACACAGGTGAAAATTCCCCGACATTCCCTTGTTTTCGTTGTGGGTGGACAGCCTGGGCTGTGCGCCGTGGACGGCACGTTGTCACGCTTGAAGCTTAGAGTTGGAAATAACGTTGGGTGGACAGCCTGGGCTGTGCGCCGTGGACGGCACGTTGCCACGCTTGAAGCTTTGAGTTGGAAATAACGTTGGGTGCACATGGATCTCTTCATGGAAACAGCTCCCAGGCGCTACCCTGGGAATCCTGTACAAGAATGCTAGCCTTGCAGCAAAATATATGTTTGAAGAATGCGGAGGGGGGAGAGGGTTAGCTTCTCCTCGCCTCCGCAATCTAACTGACAACCAACTGGGTGGCCAAGATCCCTCACAAGGGACCGATCTACCCCCGCGCTGAGGGAGTAGCGTCCCAGTGATGTTAAATGGCGGTGGAGCTCTTCACACGTGAGATTGACTGCGCGCATCGCAGTGAAAGTTACATGAGTTGGGTTACATCTTCCTGCATTTAGCGCAGCAAACCAATTTTGTTTGCTTAAATTATACGAAATTGTTGTGTGTTTTACCCCACTATTCCCACAGCCATCCCCAGTATTCCGTTTGGTAGTACCGTGATGTCCATTGTAAATCCGCGTTACCTCATCAGTAGCGCCATTTATAACATTTTCCGATTTTTTTTTTTTTTTTTTTTGAAAAGCCGCGATTCTTAACAATGTTCTCAGTTTTTCCCCCGAAGAACCTACACCTTTACAAGTCTATTTTATGTCGATGATTACTATAAAAATAGATGCATAATTTTTAAAGCATGTAATTATGTATTTTCAGCTGATAACAGAATGTAAAAGTAACGGTATATTCAAATCCCAAAAACTCTCCTCTCCAATTCCCAAAATTTTAGTATCCTAAATGAAATAATTAGCGAAATTTCAGATAATTCTTGTAAAAGACACACGCCAAACGTAATCTTTGTGGAATGTTATAAAGTGAAAAATCTTTAAATACCTTTCTCCAAAATCGTAGGGCCTAATCAAATTAGCAGATTTTTACACGTAAGGGCGCGTTTACGCGATGATAGTAGCTATCACGAAAGTGTGCGACAGTCACTGCCACGATAGGTTCTGTTTACACACACGATCAAGAGATGCTGTGATAGTTAACCTCAAAAGGAACATGTCTGACGTGTAAATACATTGATAGGCCCTACATTTATATCCTTTTGTCAAGATTTTGATATTTGCTGGGGTAGTTAAATATCGTGACGGGATATCAATAACATATATATTGTTCCCGTGGTTTATTAACTCCAGTAAAGTTAGATTCGAATCTCAGAATCATTTTAAAAGAACACTTGAAAACCAAGTGTATACAATCGTGAATATGAGATTCATTTCCCGAGTACACTTGAGAACGTAGTGATCCACACGTACACTTAAAATCCTAGTGTATACTATCTTCACTAGTAAAGTATGCATACTTCTCGAATTTTTTCCCCATTTTGCATACTTTTCCTAAGATTTTGTTACACTTCCGCAATTGCACTTAAACTAGTATACACTAGGTAGAACCCTTAAAAAAAATTTATTTTAAATTTAGCACACTTGTGTTAACATTTTGTATTACATTTCTACGAGTAAACTTAAACACCTAGTGTATACTGTGACTAAGCATTGTTTTCTTTATATTTTTCAATCTCATTATTGTGTTGAGATTTTCTGTTACACTTCAACAAGTACACTTAAAAACATAGTGTATAACTTGACTAGAGTGGATTATACACACTTCTCTAAATATTTTTACGTTCCCTTGCTAAGACTTAGTTACACAGTAGTTCTCGGAACTTTTAGTGGTGCAGAGAGGTTCGGGAACACTGGACAGAAAAATATTTTTTCCCCCTTGAAAACGTCAAATTGTGCATGTATACACACACACTCGCCCACGCGCACTGAATGCTCTTTATTTTCTTCTTTGAAAAATTTCGCACACTTTCTCCAAGATATTCTGCTACTCATTACTCTTTGTATTAAGAATCATGATTTCTGTTTTTTTTTATATAGTTTTAATAAGTGCACAGGAAATGCATTACAAAACCAGCAAGGGGACACAACGAAATAGGCCAACCAGGGGGGGGGAGGGGGGAAACACTTCTGCCTTCAAGGCTAGAAAGGAAAAAAGCAAAACCGGAAAAGAACGTTGGGAAATAAATAAAAACCCCAAGGAGTCATGATTTGTGTATATTGTCCTTGTAATTTAATAATTCATTTGTAACATGTTGCATTTCTGTTAACATTATTATTGTTTTATTTAGTATACCTTTTTTGTATTTATCTTATTTTAAGATATTTATTTTGTATTATACGTGAAGCTATATAGCATGTATTTGCTGTGCGACATGATAAAAAAAGGAATAAATGAATGTACTCTTATCCCTTCACTGTATACGGAGTACTCGAAAATTCCACAATGGAGATAGTATTTTTGTCTATAGTTTGTGGTGTTACTTTTTCCTTTGCAAAAACTGTCGTTCACGCATTGTATCATACGCGAGTATGGAGAACCTAACACTACGGACATTGCTGTTCCAACCTAAATATTATATGTACTCGCCCTTTCAAAAATGACTCCGATTTCGGTGGCCTACTGACTGAAAACCAAATGAGGTTGCACTGAATCTGATATACCTCTGCAAAGAGCATTCAGTGGTTAGCAAAATATCTCTATTCAAGTATGCAGTACAATTTGACAATTGCAAGGAAATATATTATTTTCCTGTCCAGTGTTCCCCATTTTCGGCACCGCTTCAAGTTCAGGGAACTTCTGTGTAACGAAGTCTTAGCACACGTATGTAAAAAGTAACAAATATATTGAGAAGAGTGCATACTCGACTGTAGTCAAGTTATACACCAGGTTTTTAAGTGCAGGCCGCCTACTTGTTGAAGTGTAACAGAAATCTGGTCAGTAATAAACTATATAATAGCACTACCACGATAGTGAGGCTACACGGTTTACACTGCGATAGTTACATATTCTCTCCGACAGTTACCATCAACACACTAGCTCGAGCTACTATCGTGATAGTGCTGTCGCGACGGTGCGACAATACCTATCGTGCAGCAGTTACACGGCAATAGTAATGCGAGAGTAGCTCTCCCGATAAGAAATATCGCGAATTACATTCGCCGTGTAACCCCCCAAGTCACGTGAACGTTTGTACAATAATTAAATGTATTAATTGTTGTACCAAACTAAACTTGCCTATTCATCTCCATTAGCTCAAAAGTTCTACATGTCGAAACCTGTGAAAACAAATTGTTCCGAAACAAGCGAATACTGCGTCGTTTGGACTAAGTCATAATTTTTATGGTAATGATTAATGCATTTAGGAATGATTTACGGTACGTAGATATTGGTTCGGTTTAAGTAGAAACATATAAACGATTGTAAGCTATACAAATTTACGTGTAATTTTAAACATGGCTTTTACGAAGTTTTCCAAGGCCGTGTTTCAACTGGCGAGATCACGGTTTCGTGGTATCAATTCGGAAGTTTTCGACAGTCACTTGTTTAGCACTCGCGGCCTACATTTAATGCTTAAAACAGACGTAGTATTTCTATCATCACTAGAATACTACGGATACTTTACTTAATAAGAAAATAATACATTATGTAATAACGACTTAATATTTTTGGCGGTATATATCTACGAAGCACAACACTCACTTGCTTTTATAAAACATGCCTAGTGTTGTTTATGTACAGTTATATGTTTTAAAAGTAATTTTATTTACGCATTCGCGCCTGTGTTTTTAAAAGTAAAACAAACATGGGGCTGATTTTATCATTTTGTATTTTTGCTAACATCTGCTAGATACTAAATGCCAAATTACCAAATAAGTCACCATTTTTGTATGCAAAATCGGGTTACGTGATCATTTTACCAACCAAATCTGCCAATTAGGACAAAGCCTCATACAACCACTATCTCGTTTCTCTCCGACATTAGGCAGACAGCTGATTCCAAACGGCGGGAAATCATTACGCTAAAATCCCGGTCATTGCTATATTATATAATTTGTTAGTGCCCAGAAAAAAAATCACAAATAATTGTAGCTCTACCAGAATAATCATTAGCGCATCGAATATTATTTTTGTTTTATATTTAGTCACGTGGCAAAGTGACAAAAAAACCCGAGACTTAATTCAAAAACCCGTATTTATATTTTATAAATACGTGTTATGTATGTCAATTCGTTGTTTGAAACAATTGGAATTATACACTTACAGTTAAAACGTAACGTGGTTTTGGCTCAGAAAGCTACTATGACCTTATTCAAACACGGAAATAATGTAAACAAACATGGCGCCTGCGAGAGCGCCAGCGAATATGCAACTTCATGCTCTAGAGTGTCTCTCTCTGTGTGCTGTCGTTCTTTCGCGCTCTCTCAGATTAATTAAAAGGACCAAAGAGCGCTCACTCGACAAATTGAGACACGACCTTTGTCTGCCGGCACCGTTTTGTACTGACGAAGTTACGTGAAATATGTATACATTGTTTTACCAAATCGCCAATTTGAAAACGACAGAGTAACCGAGATCCAATAATAGAACAGTATACGTTATCAACGACACCAAATACGGCTCTTCAATAGTATTTGATAACACGTTACTTGCTTGAGTGGGTAACTGCTAGGTAGCACACTTATATAAGTTTATATGCTAGACGTAACTGTTTCAACACATTAAATAACCATTCTAAAACTGCAACCTACTGCAGGTAAGAGTTCCGAGTCATCGTTTTAAAACTATGTCCAAAAAACCCGAACCGGTAATTCGACAAAATGCTATTCCATCAAAAGTCAAACCTTAATTCACAAAAAAATTGTAGATGAACGGACAACATAGAAAAACAGCGCAAGTCCAGCGACACGCGCTCAGCTCGTGGAAAGGTAATGGAAGCTACATTTGACTGTGCGAGCTTACCTTCAGGTTGGCCGGCAGGCCTATGAGCATCGCAATGCTCTGTAGCTCCTTGTAAGTGAGCTGCGACAGGGGCCTGTCCATTATACTGCCCGACGTTACTGTAGATTCGTTCACCGACCTGTCCGCCATCTTCTAACGCGCGCGACACACACGGGCGAGCGTCTAGCAAACTGACTTTCATGCTACATACTACAAACCACGCACCTTCTACACACACAGCGAATACTGCGGACCTCCGTGGAGAGCCGTAAGTGCTTGACAGTCGAACGCGCCCCCGCAGTTCCGGAACGACAGTTGACTACCTGCAGCCGTTGTCCCAACAGTGTCGCCACCCTTACCCACACGAATTACAGAGTGAAAGGTTTACCTTGTATTTGCAGCTTCATGGTATAATGACCCATTGTGGAAATGAGAGCGGGCAATCGTTTTATTATACTTTTTTTTTTTTAATTCTGACAATGAATTAGTTAGATTAGGGACGTATCCAGAAATTTCTTTTATTGTGTTGCGGGAGAGGCAAATATAATTTTTACTTAGCCGGGAATTTTTATCAACCATAGCTACATAAAACAATTTAATTGTTTTAACGCTTTTAAAATTAAAACTTCGTATTACAAAACATAACTAAAAACGAATTATAGGCTGTTGACGGTGGAGGCCCTTATTACTTTCTTTTTTCAGTCGTCTTTTATCCCTTAACCACCTTTCTACATAAATATTTCCATGTAATTAATAAACAGTGTGTGTATATTCCCCCGCACTCGAAAATTAACGTGTATGGCTAAAATAAAACACCTTTATTGACTATTATCCAAAACGAGAGGGCTTTCAAAAGTGCTCACTTTACCGTGAATGACCTATATGTGCATTCACTTTCAGTAATTGGAAAACTGTGCGAGTTTCTCTTTCAATTACGACATATATATATATATATATTTGGAATTACCTGGAGACTGGAATTACTATAGATATGTTGCTTAAGTTTCATTAAAGTTCATATGCTTGTAACAGCATCGCCCAGATTCATCATAACAGAAAATAATTTAAGAATTGAAAGTGCAGATAGCAAATTGACAGATAAGTCCAGCACTTATCTTTTGTAGCCAATGTTTATATAGTATATCACAATCTGCATTTCACACGACTACGATACAAGTCAACATATTCACCCCCCTTTTTTCCTCCAAATCGTTTTGTTATAAAATATGCCTTTGTAAGGCCACAGTGCACAAAATTTTTTTCAATTACATTCTTAGAAAATAATCCCCTTGTCTCATTTCCACCCTCGTTTGCTTCGGGATTTCACCACAAGCCTCAGAAGGACGGGCAAAAAAAAAAAATGGGTTGGGGGAATTGGTCCTCCCCTGAAAACTGAATTTTTTTTATGACATGCGAGAAGTTAATTATAAAACAATCGTTTATAAATTATCAGTGTTCGTAATCATTCTTCTTACTGAGTGGGATCATTTTCTGGTAACAAATAAACTGCATATTAGTGATGTAACTCCAGAATTCAAGTCCTTGCTGGTAGGAGTAACTCTGCTCTTTGTGTTATTCCATAATGTTTGATTAATAATCGTTTGTGTATTTGTTTGTAGTTAATATTATATTGTAATTTGTTTATTACGTATACGTGTATTTATTTTGCGCAAAACCCAGTTATGAATCTCACACACTGAAGGAAACACATATTCTGAATCATGTGTCCCCCTTCGGAAAAATTCTTGGTGGCGCCCATGGATCCTGCACTTCCCAATTTATCCTCGCTGTTGGTGCATGAGGTTCAGGGTTCGGATGCATGTGCTCAGTTTCGAAGGGGGAAAAGGGAGGGGGGAGGCTTTGCCCCCATTAAGGCATACAGGATTGTGTTTTAGAAGGGGTCCACGTGGCGCTGATAAATACTTTGGTATATGTAACGTCAAAACACCTCCTGATTATTTATATTTACCTCGCTGATTCGCTGTGCTGTGTACAGAGCTATACACCTTGAGCTATAGGCTATTCACGGTAAATTGAGCAGTTTTGAAAGCCCGCTCATTTGGAATAATATTCAATAAATATATTTTATTTTAGCCATATACGTTAACTCCCGAATGCGGTGAAATATACACACTGTTTATTACTTGCATGGCAATATTTATTTAAAAAGGTGGTTAAAGGATACAATATGGCTGAAAGAAAAAAGTAACTAGGGCCTCGAAAGTGCTCACTTTACCGTGAACAGCCTATAGTCACTTCGTTGTCAACGGAAGTATTTATACGAGCTGTAAGGAGGTTCATAGTCCACAGTTACGTCACAATTATTTCACAAGGTTATTTATGGCTAAATTGTTTGTCATTATACGAAATTTCTTTCCTCTGATTTCATATATTACCTACCTCTCTGATCGGAAGTGAGAGGGGTGCTGCTTGGCCCATCCTTGAGTGCTCCCCTACGCGCGCGCGCGCGCGCACACACACACACTCTCTCTCTCTCTCTCTCTCTCTCTCTCTCTCTCTCTCCTCTCTCTCTCTCTCTCTCTCTCTCTCTATCTTTGCATTAATTGTTTAGTTTGGCTTTTCAAAACTATGCATTTTCTAAATATTATCATGTAAACTCTTCTTACACGTCTTCAATTAAAGAGCGGCTAATCAGAGAGGCGACACACTGATGCATACACCGTTATTTCAAGCCACACTACCAACATACGAAAGTAAAAATAACAGTATGAACTAAAATTTGTACTGGCAACAAATCATCTTTAATTCGAATTTGTCTTGGTCACATTATTTTTTTATTAACACTGTAAATATAGAGGAGTCTTATTTAATTTTAATGTGGCTTTCTATTGCAATAATTTTGCAATCATTTCGAGAGTTTTCGCGGATACATATTTTTCATATTTCTTACAAAATTCGCATCTCTAGTTATTAGTGTCAATGCAGTTGTGAATGTGACAATGTTATCGACTTCTCGTTAAACTGTTAGCGTCGTGAGTGAGGAAAGTAAAGAAGGATGCTAAAAAAAATTCCTTCCCTCCAACCTTTACCCCCTTCCCCCACATCAACCCCCCTCCCTTCAAACTGTTTTTGGTACCCAGTCCTCGCCACTGCACGTACTATGTTACAATTACGTTTAGATAAATAGTTCGTTTTGTAAGTTGCTCCAGAGTACATCCGCATAGAACCGAAGGCTGTATTTTATTATACCCAACATTTCAGAACATAACTTTAGCCCCATCAGCGTCACCAACCCCAAATTTTAGATGCACGTGCCTCCATTGTTTCTTTTATATTCCAAGATAACTCTGCTGATGTAATTATAAATTGGCGTTTTGAATCCCATGCTTTTTATTATTTACATAAGTTTTGTCTTGAATAATACGCTCGCTCGTCACTTCCCGCCTCGAAGTAGCTTGATAAAAGCAGTAAAACGCCATTATCAAAGACACACCAGTCACGTAAATAAAAAGCAAACACTGCCTACTTTTTCGCAGCATGGAGTCACTTACCGTTTACTCGACAACATGAATTACACATATGGTTTTTGTTGCAAGTCACGGCGCACATTTAGCAAGCTAATTCTTTTATCATTAGCATTTTTACGAAAATTATTAATGTTTAAATTTTCTAAGCAATTTTTTTTACGTATTTATGTGTTTTATCGCGATTGAGAACAAAATTGCGGAAGATAAGCTTTTTTGGTAAATTTACTGGAAATGCTTTGGTTGATAATAGACACTGGCGAAATATCAGATTAATATATCTTAATATTTACAAAGAAAGCGCTTTAATAATGGACGTTTATGTAATCACTTGCAACAACCAATATAGTACTATTTAAATTTTTTATATGATAATCTTTTAGAAATGCATTGCACGTCACCGAAAACGGCATATAACGGCACTGCAAAGAATAGTCTCACTGTAGCATGCACCAAACAAAACCAAAACATGAAATTGGCAACCTTTCCTTTTGTATGTAACCGAGCAACAATAAAAACAGCTAAAATCCAATATGGTAACACCAAACTATGTACTTACACACAAAAAATATTTATTGTCCATTATAATTTTACAATTTATTTCTCGCAATTCAGTGGGCTAAACCAAGTTCATTAAGGGTGGAAGTCTTAATTAAATAAAAGAGTTAATTATAATCTCCTAATTTTATTAACAGTAACTACAAACAAAATTCTCTCGACGCAACATCTCACAACAAATTTATATCACTTAGACTACAGTTTACAAATAATGACTTCAACTAATACAAATTATAATTACCTCAAAGAATCTATTAAATTAAAGAATTAAAATCATCACCAATAAAGAAAGCGTATCAAAACCCATCCAATTGTTTTATAAATAATGTGTCCATATTTGACAGTTCCAATATTTACAATAAAATCCTTATTACATGTCCACCCAGTTCGACCTCAGTTTAGTCCATATCCCACCAGTCGGCAATTTTGTAGAGTTCTCCGATGGCCCCCCGCACAGTAGGCTTCACTCGTCGGGTTTCACGCCCTCTCGCCTTCTCCAAAGACTGCTGGCCTCTGGACCACTTACGTAAAACATGTCAATTAACATTACCTAACGCAGTGCTACTTGTCTACCATATTTGGTGAGAATCGGTCATTTGTTTACAGAGATATAAAGAAAAAAAATCGTGTGCCAGTATCTTACAAATTGAAGTCCAAAAGAGTCTCCGTGTAGACACATTTGATGTTATATATGAATATATATATATATATATATATATATATATATATATATATATATATATATATATTCCCAGCATACAAAGTTCAGTTGGAATTGATTAAATGGTTTCGAAGATATATCATACTATCCTAAAATAGCTAGACTGCCGCCATTTCGAAAATAAATGTCTGACGTACTTGAAACGTAATTACACATATCAACTTGGTAGAAATCTGTCAATTGTTTCCCTATATATTACACAATGACTGTTTAATTCTAGTAGCGCTATCTTACAAAACAATGGACGTGTTTGTTGTTTGGCTTATATTATGCTTGTAACAGATACTGTCAGTGAGTACAATTTGGTTGAAATTGGTCAAATAGTAAGGTAGTTATAAAAAATAAACTTTATGTGTAACAGTGAAATTATTATAAAAGTATATATTTTACAAATCTACTAATTTTTACACTTAAATTCATTAAAAAAAAAAAAAAAAAACAGAAAGCGAAGGAAATAATTTAAGTTATCAGAAGTGGTTACTTAACACTTTTTATTTGACGTTAAGATACGGAACTGCTTCACATTCATCGTTACCAACTTTACTGAGCACATGTCACTCAGTGCGCCAGTTAAAATTCCTGCAGGTAGGGGAAGTAACTTTTTTCTAAGGTTGATTTCTAAAGTGCTCACTTTATCGTGAACAACCTTTACACACTCGCTGCTCTCCATCGCTTCCGTTGTCGGCGCCGGTGCGAGCGTACTAGTGTTTGAAGGTCAAGCTTGTTACTTGAGAGCACGCGGTGATCTTCAGAGGGTTTCCGCCCTGCGTATTGCTGCGTGCCGCCGCGATAATCCTACCGCAACTCGTGCGCTCCTTAAGAAGAGTGTGAAGTGAAACATTTTACACACTCGCTGCTCTTCATGGCTTCCGTTGTCGGCGCCGGTGCGAGCGTACTAGTGTTTGAAGGTCAAGCTTGTTACTTGAGAGCACGCGGTGATCTTCAGAGGGTTTCCGCCCTGCGTAGTGCTGCGTGCCGCCGCGATAATCCTACCGCAACTCGTGCGCGCCTTAAGAGGAGTGTGAAGTGAAACATTTTACACACTCGCTGCTCTTCATGGCTTCCGTTGTCGACGCCGGTGCGAGCGTACTAGTGTTTGAAGGTCAAGCTTGTTACTTGAGAGCACGCGGTGATCTTCAGAGGGTTTCCGCCCTGCGTATTGCTGTGTGCCGCCGCGATAATCCTACCGCAACTCGTGCGCTCCTTAAGAGGAGTGTGAAGTGAAACATTTTTTTTTTTTTTTGTGAAATAGTTGTTTGCGCGTATTCGCGTATCTCGGTGAATATATGTTCCGTAAACACGACCTTTTGCTAGAGAAAGTATAAAACTATTATCTATTTCTCTATGTTTTTACTTTTAACATATTAAGTACATTCACGAAGAAGAAAAAAATCGTGAAAATGGTCGAGTATCGTATTCCTTAAGCAGCAAGAGAAAAGTACAAACATACCGACGTAGTTTAATCTGTGGGTTTCCATTGCATGTAATAAAATCCAACTGATACGGATCTGATTTGCACAGTAAAGGACCACGGCGGAAACACTGCACGCCTTGCGCGTAGGAGCGATAAGGCACTAGGCGTGCCTATTAGTGTCGCCCGTATCGCCCCCTCGCTTCTTGATCTTGGACGCGCAGGTTCACACTCCTCTTAACTGCAGCGGTTTAATTTCCTGCGGATGACTTGAAGAAATGCTTTGTTTCGATCCCCTGGCCACTTTCAGCGAGACTCGGCATGTGTGTGGGGAAACCTTCCGGGTCGGACCATCGAGACTGTTTAAGGTGATATGTCTCATTTCTATGGCATTTGGTTGTCTGAAGCAGGTTTCGAAAAGTGCTCTCTTAATGCAGTTGTTAGTTGTCAAATCATTATATTTTTTTCAAAATTTAACACTCAAGTTCCGACACAAGAGTGTTACAGGTAGGTTCAAAGTGTTGAATTAGAGTCCAAGAGCGGCATACTGCATTTGTTTTACAAGCTACAAAAGGTACAAAAACAACTTTTCCTCTGCAACTTATGGTTCAAACTACTAGACACTCGAGTATCCGGCTCGCGACTATCCGGCCTAGTTCCAAAAAATAAATACTCTGTAATAAAATAAGGACTAATATTTTTTGAACGATCTACTCGACTTTTCACTCCTTCATAAATCGCAACTTTGCCAAAGCATTGCAAGCGGGCGTCCGGTACGATCCTCCTATGTGCCGTGTGCAAAACATAAGTTGCAACATGAAAAGTGAGGATTTTCTCAAGCCCTGCTACCTGCTCTTTGTTCCGTCAGTTGTGTATCGGATGTCAACAAGAGCGGAATACTGTTCCTGATTACCTTCGTAAATTGTTATTTGTGTGCTTGGATTTTTTTTTTTCTAAAGTTCAGGGAATGGCTGATAAACAGAAAAAGGTTGTAGTGACTGTGGAGGAGAAACTACGTGCTATAAAAGACTAGACTCTGGGGTAATGGCAAAACTTAATGCTTCGGAGTTAGGAGATGGGAAAAGTACAGTTGGTGACTGGAAGAAAAGTCGTGCAGAAATTGAAAAGTGGTGTGCCGCCCAAATTAGTGAAAGTGAAATGAAAGTAAGAAAAACCTTGCTGAAAGGTAAGCATAAATAAATTGAGGAAGCTTAATTTTTGTGGCAACAACACTTAAGAGGAAAAGGCTTGCCTGTTACTGAGTCGATATTGCAGGAAAAAGCACTGCAATTTAAGCGACAAATAGAAGGAGAGGATTCAGAATTTACTGCCAGTGATGGATGGTTAGATCGCTGGAAAAAAACTATTCGGTATTCGCCAGATTACCAGAGGTGGGGAGGCTTTATCTGCTGATGAAGAGGCTGTCCCTTTGTTCAAAGACTAGCGATTTCTGGGGAGCATTTGTACAACTGCTATGAGACCGGTTTAAATTATAAGATGCTCCCTACAAAAACTCTTGTATCAAAAAACCAAACCGCTGCTGCACCAAGATACAAGAAAAGCAAGGAACGAGTCACAATTTTGGCTTGCAGTAATGCAACCAGCAACCACAAGCTTAGGTTAACTTTAATAGCAAAATCAAAGAAACCTAGAGCTTTTAAAAAACTGGGAAATCAGGAATCACTACCTCTATATAACACACATCAAACGAAAGCATGGATGAATTCAGAAATCTTTAAAACGTAGTTCCAAAATGAATTCGTACAGTCTGTAGAAAAACATTTGAAAGACAACAATTTGCCGAGAAAGGCTGTGCTAATTCTTGACGACGCGCCTTCGCATCCGGCCACTGACGAACTCACAGATGGAGACATCAAAGCTTTATTTTTACCAAGCAATGTGACGGCTGTTTGTCAGCCGATGGACCAGGGTGCCATAGAAATGTTAAAGAAAAAGTATCGCCAGCGCCTTCTCAGTTCGATGATATAGGCGATTGGTAATAATGAAGACTACTAAACCACTCTGAAAAAGATTGACATGCTAGATGTCATAAGGTGGGTGGCCGAAGCATGGGAAAATATTCCAAACATATCACTTGTAAGGTCTTGGAAAGTTCTTTTGGACCATGAAGGTGGACACTTCAACCTTCAACCCGTGTGTGAAACCGAAGTGTACGATGAAAACGACAAACTCGTCTCGTTGCTGGAAGAAGTACCAGGCTGTGACGATGTCAGTGCAGAGGACATTTGGGAATGGATAGCAAACGACGAAGTTGATGGAATAACCGACAGCGATATTGTGGAAATGATGACACAGGAAGAAGAAATACAAGAAGAAAAGGAGGAGGCATCCACATTCGGAAGGGTTCAAGACTATTGAGGCAGCGCTGCAATACATTATCCAGCAGGAGGAAGTGACGCCAGCCGATATCATCTGCTTGAGTGAGTGGAGGGACATTGCTTCGTGGAAGAGGGCTAACAGGGAGAAGCTGTCATCTATCAAAGACTTTTTCTAAAGCTGAAAACGGTAGGTATTGACTCTTTTGTCTTAGGTCTACTTTTGACATTTGTGTAATAATTTATCAATAAACAGTAAAATAAGTTGAAATTAATTTTAAAGAATTAGGCCAACGTTTTATGTTAATGTTTTGTTTATTTAAAAAATTATATATATATATATATATATATATATATATATATATATATATATATATATATATATATATATATATATATATATATATATATATATATATATATATAGGCCCTACTATTCACATGTTGTACAGTGTACATTATTTTATGTTCCCAGCAATTAAGTTAGACATTATAAAATTTATATTACAATGTGTACAACATTTTTATTTTGGACGTTCTTTTTCTGTTATAAATTTTAAAATAGGCAGTTTACGTATTGATTAAATAAATGTCAACAGTTTCGCTTGAATGACCAAAAATATATCTACGACAAGTCTGACCCCTATTTTCAACAAAATTCAGAGTGCCAATATTCGCTCACCTGTTTATAAATCGCACTCAAACTGAATCAGTATGTTCTGCGCACCATACGGATTAGACTAAAGGTAATTTGACCGGAAAAAAACATATCTAGGAGCTAAGCCTAGTATGCTGGAGAATTCGTGAAATTAAGACTTTGGAGTGTTATATTTTTAAAACTGTAATGATTTGACGACTAATAACTGCATTAAGGGGATACTTTTCGAAAGCTCTTTCAGATAACCAGATAAAAAAAAAAAGTGAAATATCACTGTAAGCCGCGACAAGCCTCCGAGTAGACAGTTTTAAGAGTTGAGAGTTTGTAAGATTGTGTGATCTTCAACGAGCTGGCAAAGAAAAAAGTAAGTTGGCTTCAAAAGTTTGGTAAAGGAGAGAAAATAGTAGCATTGGAAACCCAAGCTTAGTGTGACCCATGGTTCTGGAGATATGACCGCGCTAATGCCGATATTACACTATACCTGCAGCCGTACTTGGTTCTTGTACAAGCGTGTATAAGGCTGGGTGCACGAGCCGGTATACCAGCCACTATAAGAGCCGCCATGGAAGATTCATATTACCCGACAGCAGTTTACGTACTAGAATTTGGCACTCTTGGTGGGTGCGCAGTGTGTGGTTTGTAGTAAATATGAACCCCATTCGTGGAACTGCTACCCGTTAGTAACTTGCGTAAGCCTATGAAAAAACTAGCTAGCACATGTTAATACTGATATTCACGTTTTACATAAATTATTTGCTTACTAGAATAGTTTCACTCATTTTCTTGAAAATGACGTACAATCACCGGAGTACGAGTGTTACTTTTAATTTTGACGAAAATTACTAACCGGTTGCAAAATAGTTTTTTCTATATGTACCGAGATATAATCCACATGTAAAATTTAATGGTAAAAAGTTTGTGTCCGACGGAGTTTCGAACTCACGCCCAAAAGATACATGCTATTCGTGAGAGCCGCAACTTTTCCACAGTGTTTTTGAAGGTGCATTGAACGAAACAGGATTTGAATGTTAGATTAGTGGAAGGGGGCCTAGATGATGTTTCTTTTCAGAGGGTCGTTGACACATGGGCGACTATAACAGTGGTAAGACTGGACATTCTCGGGTCTCTCTCCCCCCTCCCCCCACCTTCTAGATCATCCGATAAGAGCACGGATTATTGATATTTAACTACAATAATGGGCGAGACCACACCAGTCAAAGGCAAAGAGAAGGATACTCTTCCAGCTTGGCAACCTTAACATAGAGCATGATTCATACCAAACATAGAGGACAAATCAATTTTGGGGCTTTATCAGTGACGTTCATTCCATAGACGCAAGGTAAGCAATGCTTATCTTATACATATTGGAAATGTTTGACCCTTATAGTTTTCGCCTTAACTTTAAATTTTAACACATTTAAATCTGAGTTTCCCATTTCCGATTCGAGAAATAGTTTTCGTAACTCCCGTGCTGTACACGCACAGTGCTGCTATATAGTATTTATTTCCACAAACGAGAGCAACTAGCTATTAATAGAGCTCGCAAGCGATTTATCCTGCCGCGTTTCTTCGGCAGAGTAAGCAGTCCTGTTTGCGTATACCAATCCCCACTGTCCCTTGGAAAATGGATGGAAGTTTTCTGGAAAACTGGAGTTTTATTATTTGTAATATGCTCTGAAAATAATATTCAGTTTAATCATTATTACATTCATTTCGTTTCCATTTTATTAATAATGTTGTACAAATGCTCCCCAGAAATCGCTAGTCTTTGAACAAAGGGACAGCCTCTTCATCAGCAGATAAAGCCTCCCCACCTCTGGTAATCTGGCGAATACCGAATAGTTTTTTTCCAGCGATCTAACCATCCATCACTGGCAGTAAATTCTGAATCCTCTCCTTCTATTTGTCTCTTAAATTGCAATGCTTTTTCCTGCAATATCGACTCAGTAACAGGCAAGCCTTTTCCTCTTAAGTGTTGTTGCCACAAAAATTAAGCTTCCTCAATTTATTTATGCTTACCTTTCAGCAAGGTTTTTCTTACTTTCATTTCACTTTCACTAATTTGGGCGGCACACCACTTTTCAATTTCTGCACGACTTTTCTTCCCGTCACCAACTGTACTTTTCACATCTCCTAACTCCGAAGCATTAAGTTTTGCCATTACCCCAGAGTCTAGTCTTTTATAGCACGTAGTTTCTCCTCCACAGTCACTACAACCTTTTTTCGTTTATCAGCCATTCCCTGAACTTTAGAGAAAAAAGAAAGCCAAGCACACAAATAACAATTTACGAAGGTAATCAGGAACAGTATTCCGCTCTTGTTGACACCCGATACACAACTGACGGAACAAAGAGCAGGTAGCAGGGCTTGAGAAAATCCTCACTTTTCATGTTGCAACTTATGTTTTGCACACGGCACATAGGAGGATCGTACCGGACGCCCGCTTGCAATGCTTTGGCAAAGTTGCGATTTATGAAGGAGTGAAAAGTCGAGTAGATCGTTCAAAAAATATTAGTCCTTATTTTATTACAGAGTATTTATTTTTTGGAACTAGGCCGGATAGTCGCGAGCCGGATACTCGAGTGTCTAGTAGTTTGAACCATAAGTTGCAGAGGAAAAGTTGTTTTTGTACCTTTTGTAGCTTGTAAAACAAATGCAGTATGCCGCTCTTGGACTCTAATTCAACACTTTGAACCTACCTATAACACTCTTGTGTCGGAACTTGAGTGTTAAATTTTGAAAAAAATATAATGATTTGACAACTAACAACTGCATTAAGAGAGCACTTTTCGAAACCTGCTTCAGACAACCAAATGCCATAGAAATGAGACATATCACCTTAAACAGTCTCGATGGTCCGACCCGGAAGGTTTCCCCACACACATGCCGAGTCTCGCTGAAAGTGGCCAGGGGATCCAAACAAAGCATTTCTTCAAGTCATCCTCAGGAAATTAAACCGCTGCAGTTAAGAGGAGTGTGAACCTGCGCGTCCAAGATCAAGAAGCGAGGGGGCGATACGGGCGACACTAATAGGCACGCCTAGTGCCTTATCGCTCCTACGCGCAAGGCGTGCAGTGTTTCCGCCGTGGTCCTTTACTGTGCAAATCAGATCCGTATCAGTTGGATTTTATTACATGCAATGGAAACCCACAGATTAAACTACGTCGGTATGTTTGTACTTTTCTCTTGCTGCTTAAGGAATACGATACTCGACCATTTTCACGATTTTTTTCTTCTTCGTGAATGTACTTAATATGTTAAAAGTAAAAACATAGAGAAATAGATAATAGTTTTATACTTTCTCTAGCAAAAGGTCGTGTTTACGGAACATATATTCACCGAGATACGCGAATACGCGCAAACAACTATTTCACAAAAAAAAAAAAAAAAATGTTTCACTTCACACTCCTCTTAAGGAGCGCACGAGTTGCGGTAGGATTATCGCGGCGGCACACAGCAATACGCAGGGCGGAAACCCTCTGAAGATCACCGCGTGCTCTCAAGTAACAAGCTTGACCTTCAAACACTAGTACGCTCCCACCGGCGCCGACAACGGAAGCCATGAAGAGCAGCGAGTGTGTAAAAATGTTCACTTCACACTCCTCTTAAAGGGCGCGCACGAGTTGCGGTAGGATTATCGCGGCGGCACGCAGCATAATGCAGGCGGAAACCTCTGAAGATCACCGCGTGCTCTCAAGTAACAAGCTCCTTACTATCAACTTGACCTCAAACATTCGTCGACGGGTGAAAGAAAGATGAAAGCAGCATGAAATTTTCACTTCAACCCTCTAAGGCCCAAGTTCGGTAGGATTCCGCGCACCAGCATCGAGGGCGGAAACCTTCTAAGTCACCGCGCTCAGTAAAAGTTGACCTTCAAACAAGAAGCGCACGGGCGACACGGAAGCCATGGCAGCGAGGGTAATGTTTCCTCCTCCTTTAGGCCGACGATCGTGGATTATCGCGGACCACAATACAGCGGAACTCTCTGAAGATCACCCGTTCTCAGTACAAGTTGACTAAAAATAGTAGCTCGCACGGCGCGTACGGAAACCGAGAAGCGATGTTAAAAATGTTCACTTCAACTCCTCTTAAGGAGCGCACGAGTTGCGGTAGGATTATCGCGGCGGCACCAGCAATACGCAGGGCGGAAACCCTCTGAAGATCACCGCGTGCTCTCAAGTAACAAGCTTGACCTTCAAACACTAGTACGCTCCACCGGGCCGACAACGGAAGCCATGAAGAGCAGCGAGTGTGTAAAATGTTTCACTTCACACTCCTCTTAAGGGCGCACGAGTTGCGGTAGGATTATCGCGCGGCACGCAGCAATACGCAGGGCGGAAACCTCTGAGATCACCGCGTGCTCTCAAGTAACAAGCTTGACTTCAAACACTAGTACGCTCGCACGGCGCCGACAACGGAAGCCATGAAGAGCAGCGAGTGTGTAAAATGTTTCACTTCACACTCCTCTTAAGGGCGCACGAGTTGCGGTAGGATTATCGCGGCGGCACGCAGCATAGCAGGGCGGAAACCCTCTGAAGATCACCGCGTGCTCTCAAGTAACAAGCTGACCTTCAAACACTAGTACGCTCGCACCGGCGCCGACAACGGAAGCCATGAAGAGCAGCGAGTGTGTAAAATGTTCACTTCACACTCTTCTTAAGGAGCGCACGAGTTGCGTAGGATTATCGCGGCGGCACGCAGCTAGCAGGGCGGAAACCCTCTGAAGATCACCGCGTGCTCTCAGTAACAAGCTTGACCTTCAAACACTAGTACGCTCGCACCGGCGCGACAACGGAAGCCATGAAGAGCAGCGAGTGTGTAAAATGTCTCACTTCAACTCCTCTTAAGGGCGCACGAGTTGCGGTAGGATTATCGGGCGGCACGCAGCATACGAGGCGGAAACCTCTGAAGATCACCGCGTGCTCTCAAGTAAAAGCTTGACCTTCAAACACTAGTACGCTCGCACCGGCGCGACAACGGAAGCCATGAAGAGCAGCGAGTGTGTAAAGTTTCACTTCACACTCCTCTTAAGGCGCGCACGAGTTGCGGTAGATTATCGCGGCGGCACGCAGCAATACGCAGGGCGGAACTCTGAGATCACCGCGTGCTCTCAAGTACAGCTTGCCTTCAAACACTAGTACGCTCGCACCGGCGCCGACAACGGAAGCCATGAAGACAGCGAGTGTGTAAAATGTTTCACTTCACCTCCTCTTAAGGAGCGCACGAGTTGCTTAGGATTATCGCGGCGGCACGCAGCAATACGCAGGCGGAAACCCTCTGAAGATCACCGCGTGCTCTCAAGTAACAAGCTTGACCTTCAAACACTAGTACGCCGCACCGCGCCGACAACGGAAGCCATGAAGAGCAGCGAGTGGTAAAATGTTTCACTTCACACTCCTCTTAAGGGCGCACGAGTTGCGGTAGGATTATCGCGGCGGCACGCAGCAATACGCAGGGCGGAAACCTCTGAGATCACCGCGTGCTCTCAAGTAACAAGCTTGACCTCAAACACTAGTACGCTCGCACCGGCGCCGACAACGGAAGCCATGAAGAGCAGCGAGTGTGTAAAATGTTCACTTCACACTCTCTTAAGGGCGCACGAGTTGCGGTAGGATTATCGCGGCGGCACGCAGCATAAGCAGGGCGGAAACCCTCTGAAGATCACCGCGTGCTCTCAAGTAACAAGCTTGACCTTCAACACTAGTACGCTCGCACCGCGCGACAACGGAAGCCATGAAGAGCAGCGAGTGTGTAAAATGTTTCACTTCACACTCTCTTAAGGGCGCACGAGTTGCGTAGATATCGCGGCGGCACGCAGCAAAGCAGGGCGGAAACCTCTGAAGATCACCGCGTGTCTCAAGTAACAAGCTGACCTCAACACTAGTACGCTCGCACCGGCGCGACAACGGAAGCTGAAGAGCAGCGGTGTGTAAAAGTCTCATCAATCTCTTAAGGGCGCACGAGTTGCGGTAGGATTATCGCGGCGGCACGCAGCATAGCAGGGCGGAAACCCTCTGAAGATCACCGCGTGCTCTCAAGTAACAAGCTTGACCTTCAAACACTAGTACGCTCGCACCGGCGCCGACAACGGAAGCATGAAGAGCAGCGAGTGTGTAAAATGTTTCATCACACTCTCTTAAGGCGCACGAGTTGCGTAGGATTATCGCGGCGGCACGCAGCAATAGCAGGCGGAAACCTCTGAAGATCACCGCTGCTCTCAAGTAACAAGCTTGACCTTCAAACACTAGTACGCTCGCACCGGCGCCGACAACGGAAGCCATGAAGAGCAGCGAGTGTGTAAAATGTTCACTTCAACTCCTCTTAAGGAGCGCACGAGTTGCGGTAGGATTATCGCGGCGGCAGCAGCAATACGCAGGGCGGAAACCCTCTGAAGATCACCGCGTGCTCTCAAGTAACAAGCTTGACCTTCAAACACTAGTACGCTCGCACCGGCGCGACAACGAAGCCATGAAGAGCAGCGAGTGTGTAAAATGTTTCACTCACACTCCTCTTAAGGCGGCACGAGTTGCGGTAGGATTATCGCGGCGGCACGCAGCAATACGCAGGGCGGAAACCTCTGAGATCACGCGTGCTCTCAGTAACAAGCTTGACCTTCAAACACTAGTACGCTCGCACCGGCGCCGACAACGGAAGCCTGAAGAGCAGCGAGTGTGTAAATGTTTCACTTCACACTCCTTTAAGGGCGCACGAGTTGCGTAGGATTATCGCGGCGGCACGCAGCAATACGCAGGGCGGAAACCCTCTGAAATCACCGCGTGCTCTCAAGTAACAAGCTTGACCTTCAAACACTAGTACGCTCGCACCGGCGCGACAACGGAAGCCATGAAGAGCAGCGAGTGTGTAAAATGTTTCACTTCACACTCCTCTTAAGGCGCACGAGTTGCGGTAGATTATCGCGGCGGCACGCAGCAATACGCAGGGCGGAAACCTCTGAAGATCACCGGTGCTCTCAATAACAAGCTTGACCTTCAAACATAGTACCTCGCACGGCCCGACAACGGAAGCCATGAAGAGCAGCGAGTGTGTAAAATGTTCACTCACATCCTCTTAAGGAGCGCACGAGTGCGGTAGGATTATCGCGGCGGCACGCAGCATA